>JAJHUR010102239.1:0-34373 GCA_027495735.1 Lutjanus campechanus | reverse complement strand
AAACAAAGCCAATTGTAAAAATACTCATAGAAATCATAAACAGAATACATCGAGATATGTTCTGCATCTGTGCAAATTCAATCATTTTATTATGGTCATTATTTTTGGTACTACCTGATGCCTGCCTCTGATGAAAGCAATTTCCGGTAGCAGAGTCAAGTTATATTCCTAATAGTCAGTGTGTTTCCTTTTAAATTGACAGAGCGGTTTCTGTGTCTGTCTTATCAGAGAGCTGTGACTGCAGCCTGCGGCCTCTCTGCCCCTCATGTTATTAACAGCTTACATGTATCTCAGTCCGTCTGTGATGGAGGCGCGCAAAGAGAACATGAATAAGTCATGACAGAACCAATTACTGTCTCACCCAACTCTGTTACAGGTCCTTGTCCAAAACTACACACGGAAGCTCAATAAGGATGTAGTTTAACCCTCCCAGAGGAGGATGGTTTGTCTTACAGGATTAAAATCTGTGCAGGAGCGTTACGAGAAAGAACAGTTCTGGTTTAACTTGACCCTGCACTCATTTATTGATGCTTAACATAGCCATACATTTCAAGGCTTCTAGAGGCTGTCTAATATGTTTTCTTGCCTTTTATCTCTCCTGGTTATAATAGAAACTGAGAGGTGCTGCACACAGTATTCACAACAACTAATCAATTATGCATCATGCTATTATTTGTTCTGACAGCTAACTTGACACCAGCACAGGTCCTGCATAATTGGAGTAAAGAAAAGAAGCATTTTCTAGTGAGATTTTTTTTATCCGTGTTTGATTGTTATTTTATGTTATTGATTTATCTTATTTTCAGGCATTTTAAAGGACGACTGATGGTGTTCTTTGCCACCAACCCAAAGTGTTGGTATTTGATCTGAGAATGAGACACAACAATCAACTATCTTTCCCCAGAATTGCTTACTGAACCTTCAACCTAAGGGTTTTATATACAGCAAAATCATCATGCAGAAACCTGCACCAAGTCACATGGGAAAATGTTTTAGAAGGGCTAAAGCATACATACTATGACCAGCATTTTAAGCTGTTCAGGTTTAAATACACAAGGAACAAAACTAGGAAGCTACAGAATGATATTAAAAAAAACACCCCAAAAATAATGAACCCGCCCTTTAAAAATATCAACATTGAGCAATTACTAGATTTAATTCTATAAAAACACTATAACACTATAACATGGCAGATGACTGATTCTGCATACAGCCTTCGTCATGAATAGACAATTAATTTAACTTAGAGATGCTAACATGTCTGTTTTAGCCATTTAATGAGTGTAAGGCCCGTTAGTGACAACATACCATGTTGACACTTGAAAGGACATTTTTAACTGTGCGGTTTTGTCTTTCGGTGCAGTTTGTCTATTTATCAGCAGGATTATGTAAAAACGTCTGGCCTGATTATGATGAAACTTGCTGGGATGTGTCATGGGCAAAAGAAGAATTTTGGAGTGGATATAAATCACGGGGCAGATACACGAATCGTTTTTCACTTTTGTTAACATTGTGTGACAGGGCATTTGTCTTGTTGGACCACCCAAAATTTCTTTAACTTGTTTTTATTGCTTCAGCACCTTCATATATTTATGGTTGCTGAGTTCCAAACTGCCCTCTTCAATCTTGTAGTGCAGGCTTACTAAATATTCCTAAAAATGAACATTACTTTTTTTTTTCAAATAAAGGTGTGGCTATGGAAATGTACATATATATCATGTATCTAATTATACTCTTACTCATATCTAAGTGTGAATTGTCTGCAATATGTCTGCACCAGCTTCAAGAGTTGTTGTTCAAGTTGTTGTTTTATTGTGGGTTTTTTATTGTGATTGGCTGCTACCTTGGCTAGGTCTCTCTTGTAAAAGAGATTTTGAATCTCAATGGGACTTCCTGGTTAAATAAAGGTAAAAAAAACAACAAAAAAAAACAAATAATAATTGCCAGAAATTCTTACAGTTTGCCTCAGTCTTCTTCAGATAACTTGAGTAATATTTCTATCTGGAGCAAATAGCTGAAACTACATTCATTTCTCTAAATATTCATATGCTGTGTGTCAGATGAGGCCAAAATACTTAAAGCTATTATTCAAATGAGTGTAGGTCTGAGTGCTCTCTAACTAAAAAGGCCTTGTCTCTGCTTTATACTGCCCTCTTCACTTACCATGCACTTTGCCCAACACCAGTGACTTGATGGCGTTGAATTCTCCGTCAGATGTCAGGTTGAATTCTTCTTGGGTATTTTGGTCGATCTGAAAGAAGATAATATTTCGGAAATTAATTTAGGGTAAGCTGGGTTTTCTATTGTTAAAAGGTAGCATTTGAAAATGTTTGACTTTGGAAACTCCTAGCAGCAGATGTTTTATATGCGAAGATGAAATTTTGGCATGAGGATGGCAGAAGAAAAAAGCTCAATTAGAGTCCAAGATGTGAAGGTTTCAATTTGTGGGCAGCGTAAATGTGCTACAAAAACATCAGGATTTATCTTTTTGGGGCCCAAACACATCCAGTTTTATGTAAATCTGCTGTAAATAGTTGTTGAGATGTCAGACTAAACTGTCACCTTATGCCTTTAGAGTGTGCTTCTAAAGATATAATGATTCAACAAGATAGAAACTGATAAGATAAGATGCACCTCATAATTCAATAGAGCCTCACAGCATAGACAATAAGGAGGCTGCACCCCTTCAAGGCGAGGTCACCTTGTATTTCAGGGTGTTGATAATTATACAGACGTTCAGGCCGCTGGCTCTTGGTTAGATGAAGTTCACCTCGTATATCATCTGAGGTTGTTGTTAACAAGATAAGAGATTCAGTAGATCCAGATACGATTAAGACGCTTCATATTTCATCTGGAGCTGTTTTAGTGTGTACTTTGTCTCTGCTAGCCTTCCATAGCTGCATCCAGGACAGCAGGTGCTGGTGGCTGAACTGAGAGTAAACTGCTGACTGGGGTTTTATTATATAGAGCAATATCAGTATACTGTACCATAGTACACACAGGGGGTAAAGGGACTGCCTGTGTGTGCATCCGTTTGTGTGTCATTGTGTTTGCCCTCGAGATCAGCGCCTCATTTGGCAAACATGGAAAAAGGTTAATGTTTGGCAGCTTTATACCTTGTCTACTCAACACAAAAACAGCAACACTTGCAGTTCAATGCACAGTGTCTGAACACAAGCCGTAAGAAAACAGACTTGAAGCCTAAAAAGATTAGCGACACTTTTCACTTTTCTTTAGCATTCATAAGTGTTATATAAGCTTTTAACAAATGGTTTATAACACACTCTAACGTACCTGAAAGCAGTGTTTATTAATATATTTGTCAACAAATATAATTCCTCCTTGAGGCTGTTGTATGAACAGATTATTCATTAAAAAACAGTAAAACATAGCTGCAATATAATAAAAATGTAAAAATTGGCCACCTGTCGAACTGGTAACTGTAGCTGCTGATAGCTAGTTAGCTCAGTTAGCCATGCAGCAAGCAGTGCTATTACTAGCTGACTCTGACTGGACTGGGAGGAAGACTGTATCTCCCTGTTCCCTGCAAATTAGCTCAGACAGTCTGAGTTTATGCTACCTGCCAAGCACCAAATAAATGGACAAATTTAGCACATAGCTGGTTAAACAAATGAAACGTGTTGACCAGCAGCTAAAAAACAATTGAATTGGTGGAGACCAAAGCAAACCAAACCAAAGCAAAAAGGAGAATAAATATTGAATTACCTTTGTCAAAAAAACTTGTTTTATGCCTGGTGGATGTGTATGCATACCTGCACAGACACAGAGTCAGACAGTCTCCTGATGGTAACAGTGTGTAGTTGTCCGTTGGCCAGGCTCCTCACTCTGCTTCTCAACACTTCAGCATCTTTGCTGCTGTCCAGCTTGTATCTCACCTCCAGCATATCTTCATACAGACACATCAAACCAAGGAGTTTTTAGATTTTAGATCCCACAAAAAAAACGAAACAACCTTCAGAGCTTCAGAGAGAGAAATTTACACTTAAAACATCATCATCTCAAAAGTTTTTCTTTTCCTGAAAACGGCCTTGTCACGTCCTATAATCTTCGCTAACAGGGTAAACACATATTTAATCCTTCAAAGATAAATATGAATATTTTAAAGCTGTGGTTGATCTATTAATTAAGATTTCTATATTAAGAGGATAAGGGCTAATTCCAAGTCAATAACATAATTAATCTAACCAAATCTAATTAATTCTCCTAATATTTAGAACACTAAGTGCAGATTTAACAAAAGCCCTGTGATATCTTCAGAGAGAATAAGAAATTACAGTTTGTCCTTTACAGCAAGTGTTATATTAGTGTGAATAAACATAATAAATCATATATCAAAATCTCATAACTACAATTCGCTACAATAGCTAGTTATTATAGGAGGACCTCTGGCTATCTGCTGCTGCCTTGATAACAAATTTATTCTTAAAAAGACGCCTTAAGTAGAGAGGTTGCATTTGGGCTGAGGAGGTGTAACTGCAACCGAGGGTAAAAAGAAATGAGCCATCTCAGGGCAAATAAGAGAAAGCTCTCAGGGATTTAATTGGACACTTCAGGGTAAGTGCATCTACCTGACGACTCCACGGTCAGCATGAAACCTTAATGCCCTGCTGTCCATCAGCTTTCTCTGACTCATTAACACCAGAAAAAAAAAATCCATTTACAGCTAATCTAGCAGCAAAGTGCTGATTTTATTAGACTCCTGGATGCTGAAAATGTAATTTTAAATTCAAAGTGCCTCCTACTACTCTTAAAAGCCAAACTCACGACATAATTATTTCACAGAAAAGTTTATAAAACACATCAGCAAGTTTTCTGCCACTCTATTCAGCAGCACACTGACCTGCCACCCATTAGCAGCCCCCCAAACTTTTATTCCCTCAGCATCACTCATCAGGTCTCAGTGATAAGACCACAGAACATTTTTTTTTCTCCAGCCTGAGACAAAACATAATGGCCGGCCCGGCTGGACGGATTAAAAGGCAGCAGAGGCTGACGGGGTGAATCTAGAGAGAGGAAAGATCTGACAGATCCTGATAGATCTGGTAAAGCTGCAGAGCACAGCAGAGGAGGAGGAGGAGGAGGAGAAGGGAAGAAGAAGGAAAAGAGGAGAGGCTGATATCAGGAGAAGATGACAGGAATGAGAGAGAGAATGAGAGGACGAGGGGAGGAGATGTAAGATGAGAAGCAGACAGGAGGGAAAAGTAATTGAAAAAAGTTGAGGGAGGGAGATGAAGGAAACTCTCTCGAGTGGTAATCTCTGAGGTTTGAAAACTAGGGATAAATCCAAAAAGAGTGAACAGTAAAGGAGACAAATGACAGAGGGCAAAGGGGACTAGTTAAAGGTAAGAACAAGAAAATACAGGATTTGATGAGCATTGTACTGAAGGTTAGAAAGGAGCAAGACATCTTACAACAAACATTATCCTCAACTTTGAAAACTCTTGTTTAAAAACCATTCAAATAAATGAAACCCACTGAGGAGAACAAAGAAGGGGGGAGGAGGCCATTAAAAAGGAAGAGGAATTAAATCAAAACAAGACACTCCATCTCAAGCCTGAACATCTGCCACATAAATAAAATCCTTCAAAATAAAAGCCTCCTCACCGTGCTTGTTGATGAGCAGGGCCAAATACTCTCTGTAGTAGGAGCTGACGTAGAGCAGCACAGCCGGACTCTGGTGCGTCCTGAAGCTCAGGGAGACGTTCTCTCCTCTCAGCGTCATGTCGGAGTAGATGGAGGACGGCAGAGCGCTGCTGTTCCTGCTCAACTCAAACGGCTCCTTGAAGGTGTAGCTGACGGACGTCTCTGACTTGAAGCTGGCCGACACCTCTGGAGGAACGGGAAGAGATTTTGTTAAAAGAATTTATCTGATTTGCTGCTGATGAATGTGGACTTTTGGCTGTATGAATGATTGATAGACACCTTGGTGTTGTGAAAATCAAAATCATGACCTCCTGACACTACAACAGTAATATTCAATCTCAAACTTTTAGCAAAGGAACCAGACAAATCTGTGAGCTCATGTTTCATTTGCTCTGGTGGATACGTCTGGCCACCCTCCGTTTAGACCATTGACATACTGTATAAAACGGTGAACAAAATGACAGCTCCCCAAAAGTGCAGCAAAAGGTCATTTACTCCACCCCCTCCAGATAGCAGTTAGCAGATGGGAAACTGACCAAACTAAATACAAACACAGTACATCAAACACATTAAATACATTTTTCCCAAAGATGATTTCTGTTACTTAGGTAGTTCTTATCATACTGATGTATGTTCATGTGTTTTTGTAGGTTTGGTTTTAATAATTTGATGCTATAAAAAGCAGGTTTCATGTTATGATTGACAGCTGAGCTCTGCTTGTGATTTGATGGGGAGGACCTCGATACCATGGCTCCAACCCTGATCACTACTGCACAGACTCTGCACAGGAGGAAGTGAAGACATGTCGTTCATCTCTATTTTACAGTCAATGGTTCAGACAGTTTTCCACCCATTCTGGATCTCTCTGGGCCAATCATAACTGTTTATTTAATATGAGGTGGGTTTGATACAATGACTGCCAGAGAAGTGTCACCAGTCCAGATTTGAAAAGTTACATGTCACATACTTTCGCATAACCAGACCTATATTACAGTGCTCAGAGGTAGTGATGATCAAATATGAATAAATACGTATTATGTTCCTGCATTGTCTATTTCCAGCCTCAAATGTTCTGAGAAACAGCGGTGCCCTGGTAGCTCACTTGATAGAGCGTGCACCCAGTGTACCAAGGCTCTAAGCAGCAGCCCAGGTTCAATTCCAACCTTTGCTACATGTCAAACCCCTTTCCAAACCCCCTGTCTTTGGTTGTCCTGTCCAAAAAAGCTTTCAGAAATACATTTTAGTATACTGTTTAGCTGTAATTTGAGAAAGTTTCTAGCCAGGTTGACATTTTTCCTGCCGCATCTACAGCCAGCGTTTGGATTGTTCTGTGCTGCTGTATATACACGGCAGTGCAACATGGCAGCTTCCATCGAAGGGGTTCTGTGCCCTCTGTAGATATAATGGCTCATTCTAAGGTAATGGAAAAACATTTTTTACTTTTAGGTGATTACACTAATGAAAACACACTTATGAATATTACATTCCAATTATGACTTTTTCTTGGCAAGAAGTCTTACCAATTGCTCCTTTAACCAGCAAATGTATTATTTTTTATTTTTGTTGAATCACATCAGTTATTATTATTGATCAATTTTTTTTACTATCTAATTGTTTCAACATTATTTAGTATTGGAGAATGTCCAAACACACCCTTAGGAAACTGGGCTCATTAACTTTTTAATCCTTCATGAACATATTCTACTTTGATTTTTCATTTTCTAGTGGTGAGAAACTTTTTCTTTTTGACAAGTCAACAAACAATCAAGTACAATGGAATAGTACAAAAAATATTTTTAGACTGTCTTCACAGAGTTTCTAAACTTTAATTAGCTTCCAAGTGAGGCATCAGAACAACTTTGTACGTGCAATTATTTTGCAAGAGAATACAAAGATGTTCACAAAATATCTGTGGAGGGTTGAAACTAATTACAGAAAATAGTCTCTAGAACTTTTGAGTCCTTGCTTTAGGAAACAGTTTTTAGGAAGCTTTTAAAATATCAACCACAGCTTGTGTGAGTCACTGTGACTCACAAAGACATAAAAAACAAACTGTGTGTCTGACTCAGCACGACGGGGCAGATAAGTAGATATCACTGTTTAGTGGGAGGAGGGTTAAGAGGGACCTTTCAAAAAAGTAGAATTGGCTGAACACACTTAAGTTATTGAACCCATGGAAGGCATGAAGGTCAATGTGATGGCGTATTATTACTGAGTGAACATAAAACAATGGACTGAAATAGACTCCAACACATCAATCAGACACCATTTGCAATAACCTTTGACGTCATGTGGTAGTTAAGTATCTTGATGAGTGTTAAATGCAATAAAAACAGCAAAAAGTTATCTGAAATAATATAGATCCTCAGTCTTTAGACAACAGCTGATAAACACCTACACATGGAGGTCATCATTACTCACATTCTCATCATTTTTATTGGTATTTCCATATTAGCTTGAGGGGATTCATCATATTATAACAGCCTGTATGCCCTGAAAGAGTCATCTAGAAGTCATCTTAACTGAGACAGAAGTTTAAGACCCTGCTAAGTAAATGTTTTACTTTTCTTCTAAAGGAACCACAAGCTGACATAAGACATCAAAACAGCTTTAACCCTGGCTGTTAAGCTATACAGTATGAACAAACGACAGTAAATGTAAAGCAGGAGGGGATGGAGGCATTAAGTGACACTATGTAGCATATTATAAAGTGTTTCAGGCCTCCCACAGGGAGGTCAATTCTGGCACCACTGAAGGCATGCTCCACCCAAAATCCACCTTTTGAATATCAAATACTTCATCATCTTTGGGATTTATAAAGTCCCTTTCACTGTACAAAGCTTGTGCTTTTGTCTTTCACAGTTCTTAAACCACTTACACGGCATTATACCACTTCTCTGCTGTCCATCCATACAGTAAGCACAGTATGTCTACACGTATATGTTTGCCAAAAATATGGCTAAATACATACAGTAACTTCTCAATCTTCATGTAAGACCACATTGAGTGTAAAGTTGGTGCCTGTGAGCTGATCAGTAAGAATTCAGACCAAAAATTACCCAGCAGTGTTTGTCAGGCTAGACAATGAATGATGAACAGAGAGATTATGATCAAGGCAGGCACTTGTGCCATGAAAACTTTTCATCTGCCTCCCCAGATAAAGTCAGATGAAGTTGCATGACACCAGAAAACTTGAAAAGGGATGTTGAGGAAGCAGGCTAATACGCAAGAGAAGAAGTGCGTGGAAATTCAACAAAACTAAATTAAGCAGAAGTAAAAAGAAAAGAAAACACTAATGCAAGCTGCAGCCTCACAGCAAGCTATGAACTCTCCCTCCTTCAATGAATGGCATTTTACTTTCTTAGCCTCATCTGACTGGAAACTACTACCTGCCTGGGTAAGTACTGTGAGCTAAACAAGCATCGCAATCACACAAAACAATTAACAAAACATGGAGGTAAAATCTTCATTTAATGCATACACACACACACACACACACACACACACACACACACACACACACACACACACAGGGAACCCATTTCAACAGATCATAATCCTATGAAAAAAAAAAGACAAAAAGTTTAATATGAATTGATATTAATACTCACAAACCTTCAGGGACTTATCGCAAACCCTGCACCTTTTCAGCCTCTCTCAGCTTGTTGTTTTAGTGTTAAAGCACATCTACAGATTCATTCTCTTTCCTGTTTTCAGCAGCAGCAGATGCTTTATGCAAACAAGTACTGATAAACCAACTCTACCTCAACTTTCAAGGACCAAAAAGCAGACTGGCGAAGCTAGCGACTATTGCTAGCTTAGCTGGTGGAGACCATAAAAGAGATAAAAGTGAAGAGTTAATGTTAGACTCACTTTTATCTGGTGGACAAAACACAGATCCAAATGAAGAGTAGGTAGAGTCCCTAACTTCACCAGCCACAGTTAAGCTTCACTTACGTGTGTTTATAAGTGTGTACCTGTGTGGCAGAAGACTCCAGTGTATGCCGACAGACCACAGTCACAGTGGAAGCCATTGGCTCTCTCCACACAGCGGCCCTGGTTCTGGCAGAACGAGCCGTAGCTGCTGCAGTGACCCGGGCAGCCGGGTTGAACCCCAGGTGTGATCCTTGCCCTCTCCTCCAGGTCCAGAGTGACACCGTTCAGCTGCAGAGAGCGAATACAGCCCCGGAAACCCTTCTGCCTGGACGCTGTTCCTCCTGAAAAACATGACATTGCATTTACATTTTTGTTATTCTGTGGTGTCAGTTATTCCTGTCTATATCTAAGGATCTACTGTAACACACCAGCGCGCTCTGTCCTCTTTGTCCCAGCCTTTCATTCATTTCTTTGTGTGTCGACAAGTCTGTATGTTTTATTCCTGTCTAGTTTTTCATTTCTCCTCCTCCTGTCATCCACAGCAGATCCACATGTCGCCTCTGCTCCCCCAGAAGCTCCAAACTGTCAACACTGCTCTTATGAAATGACACAACAATGAAACAGCGATGAGGCAACAAGCTGGAGGTGGAAAACTGAATCGGGGACAGAACTTTCATCAGCTGTCCGTCTGCCTAATGTCATGCTGGCTGCTCATGAGCAGTAGCGGAGGGGATGTTCAGATCCTTTACCTTAGTAAAAGTATTAATACCACACTGTAAAAATACTCCATTACAAGTGAAAATGGTACTTAAATCACACAATATGTAATTTCAACTGCTAGGGGTCTTATACTGTAATTCAATAACATAAGATTTAGTCTAAGGACTTTGTGAAGTAGTGGGGATCATGGGGGTTGTTTTCTTCCTCATATCCCCAGAAGTTAAAGCAACAGGCAACCAAATTAATGCACCCACCTAAATAAAACCCATTTCAAATAATGCAATTAACCAACTCAACAAAACATATTAGTGTAGTCATTTCTAGCCACTTTATTTCCAAAGTGTTACATATTATACAGGAAAAATGAGAAAGAAAATGTACTAAATTACATTTGATCACTTAGTTACCATTCCACTACATAGGTGACTAATTGGTTATCTGTCTAACAGGACATCCTGCATATGTTCCCTTTATTCATCACTATTTCAGCTACAGGAGATCTAACTCTGTATTCAACATTGCAAATTCCCAGCATGGTCACTTATTGCTCCCATAGTTCAGACATGAAAACCTCCTATTTCTGCAAAGATCACAGATTGAAAGTCTCATTATGCTCAGAGCACAAACTTGGCAGCTCTTTGCTCTGAGAGTTTGAAGCTGACAACTTCCCATTGTTCAGCAGCAGCAGCAGCTTTTCACACCAATAAATCACTGAGCTCCTCTAGGCTCACAGGATATGCCGCAACATTTCCTCTGACAAAACACAATAAAAAGTTTTTTTCTACCCCTATTAACTCAACTGAAAATTATTCAACATTTAGGTATTAAGAAGAAACTGTAAATGACTATAATACCAGCATGACAAACTGTCTGCCTTCATACGCACAATATTCATTAATGACCTTACTTGATTATGGCACTGCTAGCACTTTGTATGTAAATGCCTTTTGTGTGTTCATCACTGTCAGCAAGTGTAACCCAGCTATTATAGCTAGTTTTCTGCATAATAATTCAAATAGCACGACTCCTTGAGACATATGGCCATTTAACATTCACTGCTCCTTGCACATGTGCAGTTTCACCAAGAAATCCTGCATTAAACAAATGCCAGAGCTGCAATAGTCCTGTGAATTCTGCATTGTGATGTTGGTGTGATCAAAAACCTATTCACACTATCAAGTCTAACTCTGGAAGTGCAGCTATCATCTCTGGCTGGCTTGTGACAAGATCTTAAAGGAAACCTCTAGCCTCACCTATGGGACTGGCATGTTATGTGAAGAATTTCATCAGAGTTTAAAACTGCAGTGCAGGACTTTTACATATAAATTAATGTCTATTACAATTAAGTACCCATCACAGCCAGTAAATCTCCCTGTATCTTGCAGGACACCAAAGTTTTTAAATGTGGTGTCTGTGGCGACATTCCTGAGCTGGTGTACCAGTCATGCTACATTTCATGTCAGCCAAAAATAATCGATTTTGCCAGAGCTGAAGGGGGAGCAACCATAGTTACTGAGCAAGTTACTGCATGGTGGAGCCTATTGCAAAAAAGTGTAGGCATACGCTACAACTAACACTAACACAAAAATTATTAACTCGAGTAAACGTTAGCTCAGCTAGGCATTAGCACCTCATATAGAGGACAATTTTGAGATAGGTGGTTGGGTGTTATTGTAATTCTCTATGTGGGTCATAGTTGGCTTCTCTTTTAAGATTTTTAAGTAAATAGGCTTGTATCTTTTATTTTTAGTCAAAGAAATAAGTGATTCAATGGGAGAGTTTCATTCCCATACGTGCCCCGGAACTGCAAGTAACCTACACGGTCTTTGCAGAAATTTCTTGACATCCAAAAGAACTCCTTTGCAACTCCGTAGCAATAACAGAGGGAAGCTCTTCCGTTGCTGACAAGGTTAAAATGGCAGTATGTGAAAAAGTTGTGATTCCAGCAGAGACCAGAGACAGATCTCTGAGGACCTCCACCTCTGATCAAAGCAACAAAACAGCAGCAGAGAAAGGTTATTAGAAAACAAACCTTCCGAATAGGGAGGGTACAAGAGTAGTGAGGGTTTTAACCACACATCCTGCTGTTCTTCAGCTCCAACATGGATTACACTCGCTCCACATCAAATGCAGACACTGCTTACAGGAAACACTTAAAAAAGCATAATGAGGGATTTGTGACATGGAGATCAAAGAAAACATCAAAGAATTCAAATGTAGATAAACTCCACCTCTAACCATGGAGCAAAGCCATCAGTGGGACCTTCAAGAAAATTTCAACCTCTTATCAAACACTACAACCTCTAGTGTTTCAACATGGGAGCTGCCTACTTAAGCACATGAGAACACATGAGGATGGAAAACAATTAATTCAATGGAGATCAAAGTAATCATCAAAGGTGCTGCATGTGCAGGCCTCAACATTAGAAGCTTAGAAAGCATAACGTAGAAAGAATTCATCCAGAACTCATGAGCTTTGTGAGATTCAACCCATCTGACAATACAGCTTCAGCTTGGAGAAGAAGATTAAAGTCTCAACATGAAATCAGTCTGATAATACAGATAAAACGGTACCGGAAGATCCAAGTTGTGGAGTGTGTGAGATAGAGATCAAACCAAACCTCAAAGACAGTGTGTGTACAGTACAGTGTGGTTTGCTGATGCTGCACACAGGAAAAGAACATATCTGTACAGTACATCAGTCTGAATAACATAACAGTCCAAGTTTAGATATGATGTCTATCCCACTGTAATATGAAGGATTTCTGAAGCTGAAATCAAAAGATACCTCAAAGAAAGGGTGCCTACATTGGGTTTCAAAAGACAAAACCCATGGAGTTCTCAAGTTCCCATGGAGTTTTTTGCACCTTATACCATTTTTAAATTGACAATATCATTGTGAACTGGTGATAATTACTGAGCATAATTGTACTGCACACCCCATCACTAAAATAAGTTCTGCAGGCTTGCATGCCTGTTCAAAAATCATACAAGTTTTGGTTCAGGAATGATATTGCCTAGCCCGGGAACCAGATGAATCTGCAAGTTCATGTTTCATTTGCTCAGGCAGATATCTCTGGCCAACCTTCCATTCAGACAGACTTCCACCCACCCTGGATCTCTATGGACCTATCATAATCCTATACTCATTCTATATCCCATAATCATGTACACACCAGGATCCTGGTGTGTATCTAGCCTATTATATACCTTGGTGCTATGAGTGACACACAAACAGCCAATCATTCAACAGGTGTATGATTCCGTTGCTCCATTGACACCTGAGACAGCAGTGTGGAGTGACATGTGAGACAACAAGCAGCGTGGGGTGACAAACAACAGACACTGTCGAATAAGTGCCGATTAAAAAAAAAAAAAAAGCAGGTCTAGTGTTTTTTAAGGTCGGACAAATACCACAGGGTGAGGACCTCGGACATCCAGAGTGAACTGGCAATAGTACTGCTGCACCTTCACAATGAAAGGAACCAGCTGAGGTAGAGGAGCTGGAAAGAGTTGCTGAGGAGAGGGACGTCATACTCAGCCTGCTGCCACTGTGACCAGATCACGGATGAGCAGACAAAAACGAAAAGACGAAAGACAACTTTCAGAACACTGTTGTATGTAGACTATGCAAGAATATCTTCCAGACCAACACCAATAATACAACTTATTCTATCATCTCAGCCACTTACGCCCTTTTGAGTATACAACATGTTGTCAGTCACGAGCTACATGATCAATAATTATTGACTGGATGTGAAACTTCGCATGAGAACCTTGACTTCTCAGGATGCTGCTTTCATTATACTATATTACAGGATGATCTGCTGCTGCATTTCAGGGGATATGTGAAAGCAAAGATCAAAGGAATCCCCAAAATCCTCATACAGGAGAGTGCTTTGACTACACACAGCAGCACAGAGGAATAAACTCTGTGTCGAGCCCATCAGTTGGTTGTCAGCAATGCAGCACAAATGTACAAAGGCTTAACTATCCAAACAAAGCAAAATAATTGCTTAGAAACCCTCAGAAAAGGAAGTGATTTCTGCATTCATTGCTGAGCTCACCCAAAAGTGCTGCGTATGGATTTTTAGCACCTACAATACAAACAGCAATAAAGGAATTGGAAAAGGAACAATGCTGTAGATTATAAATCCATGCAAGGCAATAACACGGCTTATTAATCAAAACGATGGACTTCACTGCCTTATAAACCAAGGCAGGATTATGGCTCGTAAATACAGTGTACATAGAAATGTGGCTCATGAATTTATACAAACCAACACAGCGGCTTATAATTCAAACAATGGAAACAGTTTGCTTTACAAATCAAGACTCATATATACAATGCATGTGGTAAGATGGTTTATGAATTTAAACAAGCCAATGCTGAGGCTTGTGAATCCAAATATCTCAATATTTTCTCTTACCATATGTCTACAGGGAGGGATTGTGTGCTCATGAATACACTGCACACAGTAAGATATTGTATATGTACATAGTAATGCTGCTGAGCCAACAGTCACACAACAACCCCCAAACACAGAAATGAAAACATTTGCCTAAATACATCATGATTTTGCACTAGTCATGGAGATTCACCTCTGCCTGTGAAAACAGTTCAATATCTTCAAGTTTAAGAGAATTACCTGAGTGATATCACCCATCACAAGCACCTCGCCTTGGGTTTAGAAACTGACCATTTTTAAGAGAAAGCTGGTGTTACAAACTGCTGGAGATGAGTTAGAAGAAAATGAGTGCTAACCTGTCAGGGAGGGCCAAATGAAACAAGACACAAGTCTACAGTCATACCTGTGGCTCTGCGAGGCTGTGCTTATAGGGACAGCGGTGCTCTAAGATATATGCTACCATCAGCCTGCCAAGAGTTGGAAGCTCTTATCTAAAAGCTGTAAAGCCTGCACATACTATGTAAAGTGCATTTGTACTTCAAATCAACTCAACTCAACTCAACTCAACTTTAAAATATTTATGCTAAAATCAAAATTAAAGTTCAGAAAAGAACAAAACTGCAATACTCAAAAACTAATCTGTGTGTGTGTGTGTGTGTGTGTGTGTGTGTGTGTGTGTGTGTGTGTGTGTGTGGCTTGATCATATTTGATTGACAGCAGCTGGATAACTTATTGTTTAATTCTGACTTTAATTCTATTTAAAAGTAAATTGTATCACCATTTTCACCAGTCAGCCTGTATGTGGTGGTAGCTGAATGTGCAGAGACCCTGAGCTCTGCCCATATTTTTTCTTATTTTCTTATTTTCTCACATTTAGCTGGGCTCAGGATGTTTCTGGGCTTCAGTCTGTTTGACAGTGGTGTGTAGCACCCAGTCAAAATAGCATGCAGATTGTGAGGTTGGGACTCAATAGAAACGTTGTGACAAACAGTTACATCACATTTTCTATCACTCTCCTCTGCACTCCGTTTGTGAGAGCTGCACAAAGAGTTTTACACATATGCACCCACACAGGCAGAGCGGACTCAGGATTGCTTCAGCTGTATTGACACAAAATCCAGCGCTGTGCGGATGTGTGGGCATGTTTGTTTGTATTTTAGAGCCAGAAAATCAGAAAATGCTGTTTTATTTCTCTGATTCACTGCGTTGCTCCGGTTAATGCCAGTTCCACGCTTACTTCACTAATGTATTTCCATTAGTGTATAATCACCTGAAAACAACAATCTTTGTATTTTCGTCACCTTAGAATGACCCGATTATATCTATAGAGGATGCGGGTTGTCTCCCTCAGGGGCCACCATGTTGCACCGCCATATTTCTATAGTAACCCAGAGTGGACAAACCAATCAGTGTGCTCGAGAGAGTCTTGCACCCATGCTTGGAAGGAGAGACTACGAAGTGTTTGCAATCTCTGAGCTCACGCTGGATGCCACTAAATCCTGCACACAGGTCCTTTAAGGTGCTGATTCAGAAAACACTGCTTTAAATTAATCAGTGACACTAATTTTTGATTAAAAAAATAGTCATTTTCTATAATGAACTTTTATTTTTGATTCTTGCAGGAGAGCAAATCAAATTGTGGTACTGCATTTTTTTTAGTGATGTAAGTACAGGATGTGTATAGTTTTCTTCACCACTGTGTTGTTTAGAGATAACTAAGTGAATATGTAAATATTTCTGAGTGGCCTAATTTGCAATTAAATTACAAATTGCGGGAAAACCAGGGTTGCTGGTGCTCCCTAATTATTCTTCATGGCCACTCGCACAGTGTACTGCTGCCTTATTTCCAGATTTCAAGCAATTAATTGATGCCAAGCAGGTACATTCAGTGTCTCAACAGAACACAGTAGTGCTACAAAACAAGTTAGCAGTTACAGGAATCAAACCTGTGACTTTTGGTTTCTCCAAACAGCTAGACTTTGTTGTGTCGTTGCACCAAACCATTCTGCAAATAAATATCAGCATATTTCCATTACAACACATAAACCCATTATTCCAGTGAGCTGTACTGATAATTCAGAGGTAAACATATGCAAGTTTAGTCTGATGGCGGTGACCTCAGAGTGGATTATCGGCTTAACACATTCAGCCAATCAATATTCACCTCGATTTCCCTCCTGCTGCTGCTGCTGCCTTCATCCAATCTCATCAGTGTTTGCTGGTTTGTTTTCCCTCCACAGTGTGTGTTTACTGATATGAAGTGACATACATAATATTTGCAGAATGATAAAACCTGATAATAAACGATGGATGTTTTTTCTCCTGCTGGTCTACAGATGGAGTGAGAGGTCGAACAGAGAATATGAATTGAACTGGTGAAGTTAAAATAAACAGGGCTGCAGTATTGATGAAGCTTTTATTAGTGATGGTTAATTACATGACCGCCTAATGAATCACCTACAGGTTCAGCTTCAATTACAGATTATTTAAAGACCCTCGTGCCAGGAAATCAAATCACACACCACACTATATATTAGTGCTCCCTGATGCATGCTTTATTTATTAAATGTGATTATTGTTCAGTGGTCAGAAACCATCGACTCAGCACTTTCATATTCAGTAGTGCTGATTTGGCTGATAGCAGTTTAGCACTTTGAAGCTAAATATTTATTTTCCTTTTGGAGTATGTAAGAGTCTGTGGGAGGAGATCAGATTTAGTAACCATACTGTCTATTTTGCACTGTAGGACTGTGGATAAAGAGGTAGCAGAGGCTTTATTGAACAGACGTGCAGATTCAGCACCTTTTACATCCAATACTGCTGATCAAACAAAAGGATTTAGCCAACAGATTAACATACGTGAAAAAAGAGAGAATATTTCTGGCACTTTTCTGCAGATACAAGTCTGAAGGATCGCATCCTCTACTAGGTGCATTACTTCCCTGCTAGGCAGAGGTATGGTGTCAGACCTCCTATTGATAAATGTGTCAAATCGGCATCTTCCATATTTAGCACTGCTTGGTGACATTTAGTCAATAACAGCTTAGCATGTGTGAAACTGCTGTGATTTTCAGAGCAGAAGAGTTGGACTTTCTACCTTTCCTCCTCTGTTAAGCCAAACAGCAGCAGCTGCGCAAGTAATAAACAAACAATTTTTATTGTCAACATCTTTACCTGAAATTACTACAAAGAAGTGTAGCTAAAATATCAAGTAGTTGCCTCTAGAAGCAGATTTTTCTTTTACTGATATTAAAGGCGAAAGTAGTTAGAATAAAAGTTGGAAAAAGCATTTTGTGAGCGAAGTTTTTTTATCTGGACAGCGGAGTCTATTGAATATTATGATGTCACACTTTAAAAGAAATGTATATGCATTAAAGGTCTTGGGGGTTCGTAACACATTAGTAACACAATACAGTAACTATTACTGTTAGCAATAATGAAGTAATGTAACATAAAATGATTTTGGAAGTAAAGCCACACTTACTATGTCAAGCAACATGTTACTACCTGAATTCCTTCACACCCTGCCACATCCATGCAAGGATATGTAGGAGTGGGAGGACTTATGTTGTCGCAGCACACAAGTGAAATTGTGGCATGGACAACTTAGCATCAATGTAACATGTAACAGCCACCTTACTAATGGTTAAAATCATAAACCAGCACAAAAACAATTACTGACTAACCACCATCCTAATAATCTAAACTGACAAATTACAAACACTAACAAAAATGTAATGTAATTTGCATTTTTGAACATGAAACAGCACATTTAATAAAATTGCTCAGTCCAGCGGTAGGCATGATGGGAAATGTGGGTTTTCCTGTAACTTAAAGTATTTTAATCACTGATAATGTGTCTGGTGGGTCATATTATAATTGCTTATTGTATGTATTTTTCTGGCTGACTGCTTAACTGTGACATCAGAAGGATATAATCACTTCTTTGACTATAAGCAGTATACATTCTCCTTTGTCACGTTGGCCTGATGAAATCTGTAGATTCGAAACGTTGCTTTTTTCAGTCCAATAAAGTTTTCAGAGCTTTAGTTCAGTGTGTGAATTCTGTCCTGCATCTGTTATCCTGCACCTGGTCTTGACTAAATATAGGACATCATGTGCAAACGAAGTACTGTACCTTCCTGCAAAGCAAAACAAAACAATAAAAACTGTGACAGTTGGAGCTCTATTAAAGCTGGCACATCCTACTAATTGGTATTCAACTGAACTTGACCTCATTGTTATGCATAAAACGTGCATAACAGCAGTGTTGCTGCCTGAATTGCTGATGCATCACTAACAAATACACAAATAATGAGGACATATGACAGAGGAACATCTGTCACAAGAGAACACTTATCAGCATGGACAGAAAAACACTTCATAAATGGGAAACCTGGAAATCAAATAAGATATTGTGCAAAATATACTATACTGTCTGTACACCAAAGAAGTGCCTGTGTGTGTGGGAGAGATATTAGAAGACATATGCTCCAGTGCTGCTGCTAATGAGGAAACTGTTCACTGTCTGTATCACACCTCTTTACCTATGAACAGCTGGCTGTTGAGCTGCAGGTGGAAGTGTCCGTCAGCAGGAGCCTCCTGTGTGGCGGCAGGAAGTTCATCCAATCGAAGCGACGCTTCCTTGACATTCCGCTCGGCTTGGACTCGATGCCACCGGTTGTCGTTCAGCGGCACGCTCGACTCCACGCGAACCTCCAGCGGCCCATTACCCACATCGAAGGAAAAAACCACCTGATTGGAGGCTGATGATTGGGAGAAGAAACAGAGACAAGTGAGACAGGAAGGGGGAGTCAGAGATAAAGGTATGAGAAAGAAAACAAAATGATACAAAAAGAGAGATGAATGAAGAGAACAGAATAAAAATGTGAGTCGGAATCTGAAATCTCACTGTTGGAAATGTATCTTATTAGCAGCTGTCGTGTTTGCTTATCCACCCAACAGCTCCACCCAGCCTCTTCAAAGTTAGACTTCTTGGCTTCCTTAAGGGCAAGGTTACCACAGAATGAGGAAAAAATTTACTGTATTCTGATTGAGTTGAGCACATTTAATTTCACTTTTCTGTACTTGATTGATTGTATCAGCCTTGCAGGAACAGTTGCCTAATGTGTGACTAATCACAATAATTGGCTGAAGCTGCACATTTTATCAATAGACCATTTTCACAGCAGCCATATTGATATGAAATAGTAGGGTAAAGACAGGCTTTACCAATGATACTAATTAAGGTCCTGTTCCATTTAATGTACATAGCAGAGCCCTATTAGTGAGCCAACATGCTCAATAGCATCTCTCTGACTCTTGCTGACCTGAATGGAATGGAGCCTTAATTGATACCACTGGTAACACCTGTGTTTACTTTATTATTTGATATTAAAATGGCTGCTGTGAAAATGGTCTATTGCAGTGAATCTGTGCATTAAATTGGTAAAAGAGGTGTAAAATATGGATAGGCAGTATCAGAAACTGTGTAATGTCTTCTCAAATAATTCAGTGAATTACATAACATACAGTAGGGCTGCGACAAGTTAAATTTTAAATTAACTGCCAACTATTTTGTTAATCAATTAACTGGTTTGAGTGATTTTTTAAATAAGTATAGTCAAAATTTTCTGATTTCAGCTTCTTATATAGAATAGAATAATAGAATAGAAATACTTTATTAATCCCCAAGGGGAAATTCATTTGTCTGTAGTAGTCTCATCTATTAGTATAAGAATTATAGAGTCTGCATATTATATTATATTTTCCGGTGTCTTTACTCCTCTATGACAATAAACTGAAAATCTTTGGGTTCTGATTAAAACAAGTCATTTGAGGAAGTTATCTTAGGCTCTGGAAAACATTGATTAACATTTTTCATAATTTTCTGAAATTTTAAAACAAACAACTATTAATTGATTGAGAAAATAATCGAACGATTACTCAGCTATGAAAATAATTGTTAGTTGCACCAAATACTGGCCAGGTAATCAGAATCAGAAATACTTTATTGATCCCCTGGGGGAAATTGTTAGTGTTACAGGTGCACTCATTCAAGAAAGACTAGAATATAAGTAAAAGTATATATAACATATAGAAATATAAAATATAGAAATTAAGATAGAAATATTATGTAGAGATAAAACTTTAAGGAATAAAAATAAAATATTAAAAATATGTACAGCATATTATATATAGCAATATGTATGCTCTGATCCAAAGTTGGATATTTAGTGCTTGGTGATCATACAAATTCAAATGGGATTTTGAGTGAGGTTTTCTTACTTTAGAACTGTAACTACAGAACTCTGAGGTTTAGGGGTAACTTTGACTCTCTATTGTTGTCCATTTCAAGCGGTCTGCTCAGCTCACAGAGTCCCTGTTATGTTCATTCCAACAAAAGGAGTCGATTTTTGGACTAAAGGCGTCTCATCGCTCATCCTTTATGTTTTGGAAGGAGAAGATGTATGACTCCATGTGCACAGAACAAGATGAAACAATATCCCAGCATCATAAGGTAACTTCATTTAGAAATTGTTCGCAGGCTCAGCCTCGGTGTTACAGAGCGATCTGAGGAAGCCGGAAACAGAGCAGCAGTATTCAGAGCTGGAACAACCACACTGACAATGATTTCCCCGAGGACAGAGGCTCTTTGGTGCAGCAGTGTCCCTGTATTAGTTTCTGTGTTTGTGTCTGTTCAAATCCCATTCCTATGAAAATGCAGCAGAATGCAAAAACTGCAAACTAAACCAAACAAAAGTGGTGAAATGAGCCAATTGAGCTTAAAAAAGCAACCACTGTGACTCTAATAATTGATTTAAGGCATACTAGGCATCATCTCTGCCTCATACCTAGCTGCATATCCATAAGCATAGTAAAGAGCATTGTCATGGGTATTTCTGCCATATTTTAAATGACAACATACCGACAGGGGCTGTTAAGGTATAACACCTACCCAGCCACTATGTTATTGTACCCATAAAGTAAAAAATACCCTCTTGGTTATTGCTGTCATAGTCTAAATGATGTACCACTGGGGGCAATAGCTAGAAATCTATACAGAAAACAGAGAGCTAAAGCAGAAAATATTGTCCAAGCATGGAAAAAAACAAAAACAAAAGTGAAGCAAAGAAGAGTTGATCTTTGTGCTCTCATTCTCAGCAACTAAACCATGCATGAAGCAAAGAAAAGTACACTTCTTTTGTCAGTGCAGGAAGTTTAGATTTGTTTTCTTTTTCTGATCTTTTTAAGATCAGAGAAAAATCAGTTTTTATGATAAGGTAGTGCAGTCAGCAGAGAAAATGTCCTCCCTGGGCCACCATATGTCCACACATACATTATCATTCATTTTGAATCATGTTTCTGTCCACTTGATGAAATCAAGTCCACTTTTAGCTTTGTTCCTGGTCTCCATCAACGGCTAATCAAAATGTCTGGCTGTTTAGCTGCTGAATGCTCCACTCCAGTTATGTTCTCCAGCTGGTCGCTGTGTCTGTCTGCTGTATGGTGTTGGGTTTTTAGAGCTTTTTCTGTGAAAACATCTGCCTGCTGTTGCTGGCCAGGCAGCTAAACAATGAGCTGAAACTCGCTCCAGATTCATGTGATAATCCTCTGTAGGTTAATCATAATGAGCGACCCCTTTCATATTGTCAAATTGTTTTCACATGGTTATTTCATGCATAACAAATCAAAAATATCAATTAAAGCCTCTTTTAAGTGTTGAAAACTAAACACAATTGGATTCTGTAGTTAAGGTAGAATTAAAGGTCAAGTTGCAGTTGAATTCTAGCATAAACCATAGTATTTGAGAGTTTAATACACTATCTGTTTTCTCATTCAGCTTCTTACTGTGATTGGTGGAGGTTTGAAGAGGGCGTGACTCAGCTGGTAAAATGTGATGTCTTGTGATGCATCAGAATTCAGTAACATTTTAATTAAAATTTGGTGACAGATGAGGGGGTTGTCCAGCTTTTTTTCCCCCTTTTTTTCTTAAACATGCCTATATTTGATAGAAACAGCTGAAGGAAAGGGGGGGGGATGACACAGCAAAGGGCTGCTGGCTGGAATTAAACCCATGACCACTGCAGAGGACAGATAGCCTCAGTACATGGGTACATATGCTTTACCAACTGAGTTGCAGGGGCACCCATAAATTGAGTTTTTGACTTTATTAGTCTTGCATAGCCAAACCTGTCTCCACAGCACTATGTCAGTTCTGGAGAATGGTCTGGCTGTGCACATTGTCATTGTACTATAGGGGGAAAAATGCTATGGTTTGTTTGTATTGTGCAAAGGAAAATAGAGATAGTGGAAGTGTAGGAAAATCCTGCTTAAAATAGGTGGCCAATCGCAGGTTTATACCCATAGTCTATATCCAGTGAGTCAGATTAACTCCTCATATATAATATCTAAGGGTGTTTCTTTATTGAAATTAAATTATTAAATTAACCATGAATATTCAATTTTAAAAAGTAATACTTTAAAACCAAGTTTTTATTGCTAGACTACAGAATGATATTTATAAAATAGCCTGTTTCCAACTTTGTTGACACAGTTAGGAGAAGACCCTTTCGTATCGCAATTACAGTTGCAATGATTAATCAACTACTCAAGACTTTTTTTTAAAGAAAAAATGTCTAAATTCTGTTTTCAGCTGCTTTAATGTGAATATTTTCTGGTTTCCTTTGGCTTCTATATGACAATAAACTGAATATCTTTGGGTTGTGGATAAAAAAGACTTTTGAGGACATCATCTTGGGCTTTGGAAAACACTGATGAACACTTTTCACCATTTTCTGACATTTTATAAAGCAAACAACTTATCAATTAATTGAGAAAATAATTGACTAATTAATCAATAATTAAAATAGTTACAGCCCTAGTTTCAGTATAACAATGCCCACTTGCACAAAACAAGCTCTGTCTTTTTCAGTTTGGTGTGGGAGAACTACTGGCCTGCACAGCGTCCCGACCTCAACCCCGTCCAATACTGTGAGCCAGACCTCATCACCCAACATCAGTGGAAACTTCACTAATGCTCTTCTGGCTGAAAGGGAACAAATCCCTGCAGCCGGATTCCAAAAATGTTAAAAACCCATAAATCTGTAAAACTTTGTGTTAAAGTTTGGACAGGAAGGTCAAGACAGCTGAGTTTAACCTAAAATAAATATTTTCCCTCCAGGATAGTTTGATACAGATTATGTCTGTAACCTCTGGGTTTTACACAGATCCAGATTAAGACTTTGACTTCCAGGTTTCACTGCCACATCACTCTAATCCGGATTAAATCTTCACCTTCCAGCTCCTACTTACAGCTCAGTTCGATCCGGATGAAGTCTTTGATGCCCAAGTTTTCCAGAAAGACACCAGATGAGGCCGTGGTCTTAAACAGGAAGGAGATATCTGCGCTCAGCTCTCCGTGGAAGGTGGGGAAGTGAAGGTACGACGTCTCTTTGTCGAAAAATGCAGCGTTCCAGAAGTTCTCTGAGAAACACAATGAAAACTTACTGACAAGATTTTTAAATGGAAATCACGTAGCAAACAAATGAGGCAACATATTTAGCTAATGAGCTTACACCAGGCTGTGATTTCTGTAACACGGTCTTGTTTGATTAATCATGCCAAACATTTATTTGTCTATCTACACGGGTAGATACAGAATGGCTGTAATTACATATAATTGAAAGAAGGAAAAGCTACTCTGATTTACCTTGTAATGTATTTAGTAAGAAGCATGTATCAGCGTGTGAAAACTTAAAAGGAAATATGCATTAGCAACACTTCTGCTAAGGATAATTAGCTTTTAGATGTTGAAGAACTGTACCCAGAGGAATTAATTTATCACATAATTGGCAGGTGGAATGAAATGTTAAACACATAAACCTGTATTACCACATCAAGGCCTAAGAGGAATTAGCCTCTCAGAAATAACAAGTTACTATTTTCAGTTTGCTGCTTGATTAACGAACACTGGCTGATTGGATGAATTGTTTTTTGTTTTTTATCTGTTCAAAACAAACCGTTATTTCATTTTGTTAGTGTGAGTCTGTATATCAAAACAGGAAAGAGGTGACAGTATTTTTTATAATATTAGACAGCAAATTTCTGTCATCTCTCCATCAACATGTAACCAGGCAACCACTGCAGGACTTACTGTCTCCATGACAACGGAGCGGCCCCACCCTGTAGGCAGCCTCTGACCCCGGCCTCTGGATGTCACCCAGCACCAGAGACCGTATGGGGAGGCTCTCCTTATGGGTGAGCAGGCCCGAGTCTTCAGCCCTGCAGGAGGAGGAGGCGGAGGTGGAGGGTGCAGATGAAGAACAAAGAGGAGGAGAAGGGGTTGGAGGACAAGGAGAATGCGGTGAAGGAAAGAGGAAAGAGATGAAAAAAGAGGGCGAGAAAGAGGATGGGAATTTGGAGAAAGAGGTACTTTCATTAGCTGACACAACCTGTGCAGTGTCTCAGACAATTTTCCAGGAAGACATTTTAATGGTGAGCCCGATCGTATCATAGCCATCCTGACACTCAAAACTACATCGATGCCAATTTCTGTGACAGCTATTTTCTAAACGAGCACTGCAGACAGACAGCTGAGTGAGCAGTTCTGTCCATTTACACCCGTGTTCAGCTTCAGGCACTTCTGGTAATCTACGTGTCAATCTCGTTGTCAGGTGAGAATTTTCCAGGACGGGAAGTGAGTGGTGTATTTTCACAGCAAGATGAGGGTCTGATGAATGGTCTGTAAAAACAGTGTCAGCATTGAACAGGGAGAGATGGTAGAAAGAAGGAACTGAGGTGTAAAGGAGATAGCAGGATTGGTCACAATGTAACATATATATGTTTCAGGCAATGACTGCATATAAAGATGGGCGACCTGTCTCCACTTCCTCTCACTGTACAAAAATGAAGTCAAAATATCCAGTACATTTGGAGTCAGAGTCTGCGCAGTAGTGACTGGTGTTTGAGACGTGGTATCGACATTTCATCCATACAGTCGGCCGACTCAATCACGAGCAGGGCTCAGCTGTCAATCAAGACATAAAACTCCTTTTTCATAGCATCAAATAACCGATTACAACCAAACTTAGCAAAAAGACAAGCACTTGGATGTGATAACAGAACCCAAGTTAGAGAAAAATGTATTTGATGATTGATCTTTTAGTTTGGCCCATGTCCCACCTGCTAATGTGGAGGGAGTGAGGTTTATGACCTATACTACAGCACCAAGAGACTAAAAAAACTCCTCCATATTATACAATACAATATAACAGCTTTGAAATATAGTTGATTTTGGGAAACTTTTTGCTGTTGATAACAACTCTGGTCATTTTTGTGACCATAAGAATTGTTGTCTTGGACTGCATTGTTTCCTTAGTGCAGTGGTTCCCAAACTTTTTCCAGTATGCCCCCCCTTTCGGAAGCCAACAAAGTTCAAGCCCCCCACCACAAATTTTTCAATCAATTGTTAACAACAATTGGGGATGGAACTGATAAAAAAAAGAATTCAATAGTTAAATTTTAGCAAAATAAAGGTCAGTTGGATAAAAACAGCAAACTCATGTGTTTATTCCCCCTACACAGATCATATTCATTCAGCTTTGTTTCACTCTTTTTTTCTCCCCCGGTCTTTCGCGCCCCCCCAGAGGGGCCCGTCCCCCAGCTTGGGAACCACTGCCTTAGTGGATGTAGGCATTCTCTGTTGCAGTTGCTTTCTAGTTTGTTTTTATTTTAACTTTTTACATTTTTAGTTGCAGTTCATTGTGACACTAAATTAAACTTTAATGCTGATAAATATGCACCCATGGGGCCTTGAAAACAGGAGCCCACAGCAGTGTGTCAAGTTAATCAGGTAACAGCACACGCAGAGCAACCTTCGCAAATGGAAGCTTGCCCAAATAAAGGCAGAAATAAATCCAAATTAGCACTAATATTTGCTTTCACAGTAATAATAAGCATTTATCTATTCATAAAGTTCAGTACCACTCCATGCGGTCGGCGTCACAGTTGCAGTAGTGTTGTGGGTCCACACAGTCGCCCTGCAGGCCGCAGGCACACTGCTGACTGCCTGGCTGAGATCCTCCCCAGTAAGTCTGGAGTTTTCCGGGTCCCGGACCTCCGAGCCACCAGCTGAACGGAGACCCCTCTGAAACACACACAAGCAAACACACCCTGATCTTCTCTGACTTCTCTGATTGTCCAACAACGTTCTACTGTCACTTCTTCTTCAGACTTAAGCCTTTAACATCAACACTGACCATCTCAAGATGTCTGATAATTTCCATCAGAGCTGAGACAAAATACTTGACCTAAATGTGAAAAAGTGAAAAGGTTTGCTGCAATAGACTTCAGCTGGACTATTAATGGATGATTTCACTGATGTGATTTTTGCTTAACCAGCAGATATTCTTCTTGGGAAAGTGGAAGAAAAGTTGATTACACCAATAAAAGTTTCCCACTTTCTCTACAACTTTTTTCTCAAAGATTTTAGACTGAAAAAAATCTTGGAGACCAACTCCATCAGTTGTTGGTGTTAGCACCCTTTGAAGTCATTTTATTGAGTGTTTCTGGTACCGAATGCAACCTAATTAGTGCACACTGGCTAGCTAATTGAAATCAAATGAGATTATAAAAAGGAAAACCAACAAAAATCTATCTGAGGGATGCAGTGTATGTGGTCAATATCTGGTTTCTTAGACTTCTACCCACAAAACTGCACAGAACTGTAGTCTCTTGTCCATAATCAACCAGAGGATACTTGCAGGATGCAAAAGTTACACAGATGCACTAAATACTGTAAGCCGTATTGTGCCCTCAAATGAACTGGATAGTGAGAAAATAGCAGTGCCTGAGAGTGCTGTATGGAGGCTCTCTCAGCCTCCTAAGATGAATCCAGTGTTTGAAGCAGAGGGATGTTTGCCAGCTCCTACCCCTTACACTGAATATATTGTTTTTGGATGGAGGTTGATGATAGAATACTGTGAAAAATGTATTTCAGACTCTGAGGGTATGTAGGTGGAGAGGAGTGAGAGAAGGTGATTGCAAAGGTCTCTGTTGAGTCAGCACTTCTTTATTTTCCCAGAGAGCAGCAGGGAGCTTATAATGGAACTTCTATTTATCTGCCCATTCTTCCTTTCCTATCACCTTCACTATTTTCATCTATCATTTTATTACCCGCCCCTCAAAAGAGTTGCTTCACCACTCACATTTCTCTCTGATATAGCCTTTCTAGATCCACAAGGGAGAGAAACTTTGAAGATATTTCCTTGCAATCAATAGTTGTATGGATGTCCAGTGAAAAACTGGCAATTCTTTGATAAATGACTTAAAAAGTTTATTTGCTTACAATTGTGGTTGATTTATTTTTTTTCTGTCAGAATGCTAACCTGATCACATTGACAACGCTAGCATTCTGGGGCTGCTTTCACAAACTGGTCTTTAACTGCTAAGTCAGTCTTTGTTAAGACCAGACTTTAGAATGGATTTAACATCTGTTGCACCAACCAAACTTATGCCCAGTCTTAACTACGAATGGTTTTAACGATGCATGTTCATGTGAATGCCCACACGACTGTGGCTCTTGCCTCGCAGCATGCATTGCCAGGATACATTGTTAACAATCTCCCACTGTCTTGCTAAATGCCTGCTTGTTATAAAGGACATAGAACAGCGTATTTCTGCAAGTGCTTGTTGAGACGTGGAGGCAACTGTACCGGGAAAAAACAAGTGACTGCTGAAGTGTGTATTTTTGTTTATGTTCAGGAAAATATCACATGGACATTGATTGATTGATTGATTGATTGATTGATTGATTTTGTGTCCTTGCTGATTGCAGTGGATTTGTAAAACGTGTTGGCTGGGATATCTTCACCACGCTGAGGGGAAGACTGGACAGTGAACTGGCGTAAGTGGTGATAAAGTACATTTATGAGCACATCTTACTGGTGTAAGCTGACTATTTTAATAAACTGTGTGTACTCTCTATGCTTTTGCCTAACACAGAGGAGAGCTATAAAGCTGTGCTGAGGTCCAGGTGTGTGTGTCTTTACACACAAGTTGCACCCTGGAGTGAGAGTGAGGTCATTATTTTATAATGAGAAAATTATTTTGCAGTTCATGTAAAAATGTTTATAAAAATCTATTTTGTTCATGAATGCACTGTAAAATGTCTAGTGAGCTAATGCACTTCACTGTAAGATATTCTTTAAGTTTTTGTGGCTGAACAAATGTATTTACTTGTGTATAGTCTGGTATACACTGTTAAACTGAAGTTCAATAGAGTTGTTAATAGGAGGCATTGAACTAGAGTCTGTCTACTACAAATGCTCCTGTATTGTGGTACTGCCTACACTACTGTTTATCAGTATGACTGTACGTATGAAGTTGGACAAATATTAAGTGAAGGAAAGTGCAGGGAAAGCACAGGAAAAGGGAAAATGTTTTTCTGTTTTGTTATCACTGTGATTTATGTAAAACCCCCAAAATTACAGAATGAATTCTGCTTTTTTTAAATGCAGTCAGGAAATTAAAGACGCACTAAGTAATTTTATTCAGAGTCTGGTCACATCATTTTTGATCTCGCCATAATTAGTATAAACTCAATCACAATCAACAGTGATACTATTTCTTGTTTAAAAGTCTATACATGGGACATGCCGTTGTCATTACAATGCTGATCGTATTAAAAGCTGTATAATTTAAAGTTGATAGAAGCAGCTAAGATCTTGACTTTAAGCTTTGTCTTGGTGAGAGTAAGGCTTGAGACTAGATGATGCAACCAGTGTAACTATTGAGTCAGACTTAGAATACCAAGTTATGACAGACTTAGACTAAGATCAGGCATAACCCCTGATATTTGGCAGGTATAATATTTACCATGTTCACCATCTCAGATTAGTGTGTTAGCATGCTAGCACTTAATAATTACAATTTAACACACAGTAAAACCGTGGCTGGTGGGAAATGTAATTCATTTTGCAGATATTTGGTAATAAACAAACGTACTAGACAACAAGTATTTTTAACCTGATGATGGCACCAGAGGAACAGTCAGTGGATCATCAAAGTTATTTTTAGCTATCATTATTAGTTATTAATATTCATCATGAGGGGGACATGAATTTCTATACCACATTTCATCACGATCCATGCGATAGTTGAGACATTTCACTCAAAACCACAAATATAAACCAAATGATGGTGCTAGAGAAAAAATGAGATCACCAAAATCAGTAAGATCCATCCCCTGGGGACCAGGAATGTCTGTACAAAATGTCATGGTTGTCGAGATATTTCAGTCAGAACCAAAGTGGAGGAAAGACTGACCAATAAACTTAGAGTCACACTGCTAGCATGGCTAAAAACTAGATGTTATGTACATATCGAAATTCATACCATAAAAAATAATGTCATTTTTACGAATTATTATTTATTCACACATTTATGATATATATTTTTTGTATATATGGTTTATTGTTGTCAGTAGCATAAAGGGGGTTATTACTACTATCTTGTTATACAGCCCTGTGCAGTAAAATGACAAATAAATGAACCTTGTACCTTGTAATATGTCCCTGACGTGTCTAAGAGTGTCTCTTCACACTGAATGATGCTGTTTTTCATATATATGGACCTGCATGAATGTGTAAACTCCTGCGCTCCTGCTATCTAGACAAATTCAATGGAACTTGGTGATCAAAGTGTTTCTCCACCCCTGAGTCAATACAAGCACAAGAAAACACATGACTAAACAAAGAAAACACAGATCAAACTCAATACTCATTCCAAAAGGAGGAGGTATTAAACTAACCCCGAACAATCAATTTGTCTGAATCACTTGTGAAAGAGAAGAAAATCCCTGAAACCCTGATAAGTTTGCAGCAAAGAGTGTAATGATTTTTCTCTTTCTGGTTGAGAACTGTGTAGAGTCCCAGCTGAAGAGAACTTGCTTAACCAAACTTTCATTAACTTTTATTTAACCCAACAAGTCAATTACAAACAAGTTCTTGTTTACAGCCTTTTCTTATTTAAATGTGCACTTGAGGGGTATTGAGGGAAAAGAGAGAAAATAAAGTGCTTGAGTGCTCTCCCCCAGATAAGATTAAGTAAGATTAAAAGATTTAAAGGATTAAGATGAAATAAGATTACAACTTTTTAGACTGCTTTCAAATTGAAATATTAAAGTATGAACACAAACATGGAACAAATCAAAATTTAAAGCACATGCTTATTAAAAAGAAAGAAAAGGGCTTAAAAATTGTCAATATGTTTCCAGTGAATCAATGACAAATGTAGTCAAAATCCAAATAAAACAGAACAGTGTGAAATTAGAGACTCATTCACAGTTGTTTCTTGTTGCCTCAGTGTCAGTCAGTAGAGCACAATAGAGCAGAGATAGAGCAGCCAGCTAATAACCAACAAACTGCACAGAGTTTGTCATTTCCTGGAAAATGATTATTACAATTACATGCTGATGACTCATCCTGCACTCGTGGGCGTAAACTAATTTTCTGTCCAGTGAAACACTTTCTCGCTTTCATTTTTATGACTCTCCTGGAGTGGAGTGTTTCTGGGGGCTGGGCCTCACATGACTTTGTTAATGTACAATAACATGACTTATATATAGACAGTATATTCACTGATTTAGGTGACACTGGATCATATTTGAAGAGGAAAATATTTTCTGGGTTTTCCCCAACTCTCTGATTTCAGAATTTCCTGATGGACATATAGCTACAGATGATGGAAGAGGTTGAATACACTTCACCGGCTTAGAAGGGCAGCAAGCCTGTGCGGTACTTTCAAAGACTCTTGTCACAGGAAAGACTTGGGAAATAGGTCCAGAAACATTGGAGCACACACACTCTGACAAAGACACAGCTGGCACTGAAATGTTAAGTCTCTCACTAAAACTTTGTTTTCTTAGTTTGGGTTTTTGGACCTATTTTCCAAGTCTTTCCTGGGACCGATAGCTTTACACGTTCCTAAAGGAGCTAACCACTAACTACCGCTATCTAGCAGGCAATAGAACTGAGTTCAGCAACCTCCCAGTAAAGACAGCTGGACTAGAACACAGCATCAGAAACAGACCTAGGCCACTTTGCATGACAATACAGTGCCTGAAGTTATTTACAAAGTTTCCTGAGGGACAGCTTCACTTATTTCTAAACTAGGTGGTCTCAGAGGTTGTGTTAAGCCCCAGTCCGGCCATGTTCACTGGGAGCTCCCACTACTGGAGGGGCATAATGCACATCCAGCACTACTGGCTACTGTAAAAGCCAATCATATCAACCAATCTGACACCTTAAAGGAATAGTTTGTCACTCTGATAAACTACTAGGGGTGTAACGATACACAAAAATCTCGGTTCGATACGTACCTCGGTTTTGAGGTCACGGTTCGGTTCATTTTCGATACAGTATGGGAACAAAAAGCAAAACCTAAATTTTCTTGTTGTTCATTTGGGTGTACTTCATACCGGGGCTCAATCACCTTGAGCATGTGTTTAAAACCAGGATTTTCAACAACTGAATATGGTCTTAGATCCGCTGCTATAAAAACTCCAATGGCTCTTGTTATAGCTTTGGCCCGATCTGAATTGCCAGGGAGAGGCTGCTTGAATGCCGAGGTCAGCTGCGTTTGCACTATGTTGGTTTTTCTTCTTGTAGCGGTGATATTTACACTCGGGTGGTGCCGTTTTAGGTGAGTTAGCATGTTTGTCGTGTTGCCGGAGACATACCTGATCTCAGCTGATCAGTGTCGGCACACCGCCCTCGTTTTATCCACCTGTCTTTCTCCGTTGCAATATTTAACCAGGAAGCCGAAGTGTTCCCAAGCAGGAGACTTTAGCGACAGGGGAGGGTCTTCAAGCTCCGGTTTACTGCTAGCCGTAGCCATCATGCGCACGGGCTGCAGGTGTAGCTGCACATGTTAGCGGCGGAACGTAAACACACGCAACTTCTGGCTCGTGAGCCAAAAAAAAAAAAAATTCCGGCCCGTGAACTCACCCGTGCACAGCCCTGTACCGAACCGAACGTCGCGTACCGAAACGGTTCAATACAAATACATGTATTGTTACACCCCTATAAACTACACTTATTTTCATTTTGGCAAAGGGTTAGATTAGAGGATTGATACTGCTCTCATTCAATATCAAGGTACTGTTAGCTGCTGGCTAGCTTATCACAAATAATGGAAACAGGGGAAAACAGATAGGTCGGCTCTGCCCAGCAGTAACAAAATCCATCTATTGGCAACTCTAAAGCTGACTAATTAACAGATAACTCTATAAAATTTATGCAAAAACCCTTTCCTGAACAGGCTTTACCTGGTGTATTAAGGAGGCGGGACTTCCTGCATTGGTAGGATAGTTCCTGTTCGCAGTGCTCTGATTGGCTAATGGCGGCCAACAGCTGCTCCTCTTCAGTCGAGTAGTCAAAGTGGACTGAATGTTGGTTCCCACCTGGAGATGGTCGGAGTCTTGTGAGCTCTGTGTTGTTGTGCTGGATCACCATCCATGTGCTCTCTTCTGATGGGGGATTGATAGATATTGATTACTGATTATTATCACTTATTACTGATTAATTGCTGCAATTGATTAATTTGCAATTATTATTGTTTGTCATGCACTGTATGTTGTATCATGCATGTTTGCAACAGTTGCCAGACATGCAAAGGGAGGTAATATACATCTACAGAACCCTTGCTGGAAAATTGCCATCTATATCTCATCTTTGCTGTTCTCGCACACTCATTCAGACTTTAAGGAACAATTTGCCATTTTGATCAATACTGTATTTCCTCAGATAGTGACTGGGGCCATTATTTACTTCAAATGCAGTAAAGTAACAGCCTTTATTTGAAGCAGGCCTGTATTAGAGGCAGGCCTTTATTTCTAAACCCGTCTGTTTGAGTATAAAGTATAAATAGTCACATTTTCATATGAAGCCTATTTGCCCAATGAAAGCTAGTGAATCTTTTTCTAATTAAAAGCCTTTCAGCATTTCAGTGGACATAAACTCTTCAGTTCTTAACAATGCTTTCATTGTACAATATATACAGGAATGTGCTGTGGAAAACTCATTGACTTTCACGGTTCTCATATGCACATGGAAGGTAGCAATTGCCATCTTGTGGCACTTGTATAACATAATTATATTGCAGAATTTATTAAACTGAAGCAATGGAAATATAAATTAAGCTTAGTTGGCATTCACATAATATGGCAGCCACCAGGAGTTAATCCACCCTTGTTTTTTTCCTTGCCATTATTTAGGAACTGGCTTTTATTTGATCGTGTTGACTACAATCCGAGCTATTATTTGAGACCTGGCTTTTATTCGAGTACTGTTTTTTATTTATTTATAAGTTATTTTTTGGCCATTTGTGCCTTTATTGGACAATGACAGCTGAAGAGGAGACAGGAAATGGGGCAGAGAGAGAGGGGATGACACGCAGCAAAGGGCCGAAGGCGGGAGTCGAACCAGCGGCCGCTGCAGAGGACCAGCAGCCCCCACACATGGGGCGGACGCTTCACTCACCGAGCCAAACGTCCGCCCCGTACTGTTTTTTATTTGAGGAAATATGGTAGGAATATTATTTTTCTTTCCAAGAGTTAGATGAGAGGACTGATACCACTCTTACATCTGCAGTGTCGAGCAAGTTACTCAGAAAGTGTAATAAGTTACTTTTTTTTTTTTTTTT
>JAJHUR010102237.1:0-13539 GCA_027495735.1 Lutjanus campechanus | reverse complement strand
GGCAAATTACAGCGGCTTGTTCTGGCTCTGCCAAGGTTGTTACTGTGCAGTTTAAAGCCTGCAGCACAGCTCTCAGACTGAGAGCAAACACTGTGTGCAAATAATTACAAGTGTTTGCTTTTCTGCGCTTATGGCACCGGTGGGGCGGAGTTTGCCGATGAGGGGAAAATAGAGGGTCTCAGATATTCATATGAAACGTTTATTACACTACTTTATCTTATCTGGAAGTTGCCATAATGCACCGAACACCGCCCAGCTGCTTGGGTTAAGATAAAATAAGTTGATTGCTAACACCAAAAAAAACTGGGTTCAATCCAGGTCTGGTAGATTGCAGACTGACAAACAGGCATTATTTGAAACTAGAGCTGTGAATACACTCATGCAGACTCAAATAGTCTGCCTCCCTCTAGTGTCAATAGAGCAGTTGGAGGAAGAAAACTGCAAGAAGCTGCATTTTAAGTCGAGGGAGGCAGAAAAACATAGAGAGCAGTATGCTTAATAGACATGCATCAGCATGGAACTGTTATTTCTTAACCCTCTATTGCACGATGTTGCCTCGAGGTAACAGAGACATTTTTGGGCCTTCATGCTTTCACAGATCACTCCCAATCATGGTGCATCACTGTAAAACACTGCATTAGTTTCCTTTGGGTCCTGCCTCTTTTTTAAATTTGACTCTTGTGAAGAAAAGAAGGGATTCAACATGACTACCAGCGGTTCAGCTGCATCATCTCTCATCACAAAAATGATCAGAAAACTCATTTTCCAATCTGGAAATATGATTTACATTAATAGACATGACATGACATTTTTCAGGTTTACATTCTGTTAATATAATAAATAATATAAGCCAGGATGTAAAAAATGCAGTGATAACTATTTTATTTTAATTTATTTTAACTCATAAGCAGTGAGCCAAAGATGGCAGCAACACAACAAGTGACACAAATGTTGTGAGGAGGGTTCTGATAGTTCGGTTTAATAAATTGTTGATATAAAGTTTGCAGAAATATGCCGACACACGTTCATTCCTGCAGGCTGGTCCAGAACGGTGCCATGCTGCCTGAGGAAAAACATCCAGACAGACAAACTTATGAAAAGAGTTCAGTTTCAATGTTTTGATGGCATGAATTTTAAACCGGTGAGGCAATTTAGTACTTTCTATTACTACACAAATGAATTATATTCAAATTAACAACAATAACATTCATTACCATGATGATGTGGTGTTGATTTAAGGTAATAAACCCTAAAGTTTACCCTTCAAATAATGTTTGTGACAAAAAAACATGGAGGATTATTTGTGTTGAAGATGATGGACAAATTTGTACATTAATTCATGCACCTGTTTTACCCAAATTTTGAGATCAGCATATTTCTTTCTGGTGGTATGAAGCCGTGCAGATAGTTTTGATATTCGTGCAGGTTTTGAGGCGCCTGTTTGGGGGATTTGTGCCTGGAGGCGAGTTGAATTTATTTTGTTTGAGCTCAGATCAGGGATGATGAATATAGTTTATTAGTTTAGTTAATTTGCATGTGACAAAGCATAACTTTTATTCATTCATTTTACAGATTTATCAGCATTTTTTTATTGAGCGTTTATATTCTGCATACATTTCACTCGCACATTCAGTACTTGATTTCATGGTCCTAACAATTGTGTGTATAGCACATATGTAAATAAAATAATAAACAGATAAACAAGTAGAATAAAGACGCATCTAAATATAGATTAAATGAAAAAGGGATAAGAAACAAAAGTTACAAAATACTAGTACATCAATACAATTAGCATGTGCTAAATGCTAATATTCACAGGCTAGTTAGTGTTTCCCACCTCTGGTCCTTAGTACCCCACTGTTTCCCTGCAGCACACCTGATTCAAATGATCAGCTCGTTATCAGGCTGCTGCAGAGGCTCGATAACGAGCTGATCATTTGAATCAGGTGTGGTAAAAGAAGGAAACTTCTAGGTCAAGGACCTTTTTTAAAATTTATTACACTCTACTTAGTTATGTGAATAGAACTACACAAGAGAGCCAGTTTCAACCAATCCATTTATATATAATAATTTAAATAAATGAGTCTGAAAACAGTGAGGCCCCGGGTTATCAACCACTGGCTGTGTCTGAAATCAGCCCCTCACTACTCCCTGTTTAAAAGACACTTTGTAGTGTACTCTAACACAATATTTTAGGACTACTAACAAAAAATACAGCACATACCATGGACACGGCTGTTTTTTTTTCAATGTCACTTAAATAAAATGGCAGAGACTAAATATAGCACACTGTACAATAAATAAGGAGTGATTTTGGACATCAGTCTATCTGAGTTTAACGTGCTAGAAGGCTAATATCTGCTTATTAGCACGTAACACATTCCCATCTTGCAAAGTGGTCAACCAAGACCACTTTGGTTGACCTACTGTACTACTGACTGGTTTTCTCAGGAGGATTTTAACTCTCAAAAGATTCAAGCTGGGAAGTCCGCTTGAGTCTCTGATTGGACTCTGTGCAGTGCAATAATCCTGCTGTTTAATCAGCATCTCTGATGCCACACCTGTCAGGTGGATGGATCATCTTGGCAAAGGAGAACTGCTCACTAACACAAATTTGTTAACAACAAAATTTGAGAGAAATAAACCTTGTGTGAGAAGTCGTGGATATTTTACTTCAACTCTTACAAAAGTACTACGATCATATTTTTGTTGACTCATTCCATTATATTTGGAAACAGCTTTGACATAAACTAAACAAATATAAAATATTTGATGCACTGTGTGGCAGAAGGATTTCTGTCCACCACCACTGGAGGGCACTGTACATCTTTACAACCCCATCCGTCCTCTCTCCTCCCTCTCTGTTTCTCTGTCACTCTTTCAGGAATATCTCCTGTTTTGATCATATTAAGCTCCTGCTCTTCACACACACACACACACACTGATAGCCGCTCAATGAGCTACTTTCTGGAACAATCTCCCCGCAGATAACTTCCAAATACAAACCAGCAGTGAGGCTGAAAGCAAAACATCAAATCACAACCACATGGGCCTCGGTTTTGCATATTGGGCCGCTTCAGACAGGTGTAATGAAGATACACTCTCTTTCTCAGAAGATGCACTCATGTTTTTGTGGTAATCGCGGGTCTTAGCGCTGTATTGACAATTTTTTACAAGCCACAAGATCCCCCTCAGTCATTTTAATTCACGCCAGGCACACAGAGTCCCGAGCCAGAAGGATTTGCAAAAAGCTCTGCTGCTGAGTCTTCCTTCAGCGTTGATGCTAATAGGGACTGATGGTACGGGATGTTTAGTTCCTCGCCTCCCCTTTAATTGCCTTTCTCAGATGTCGGAGTGGCATCTTTACGGTGGTGATTATCAGGACCGAAGCAGCTGGCATGTCAGCGTCTGATTTTATCACTGCGAGCAAAGACTAAAGAGGCCGCAGCTAATCCTCGTCTCAGTACAGTACGTTTAATTTCACCGTGATCTGCTGTGTTTCTGGACCAGACAGGATGTTCTGGACTGGAGGATTTTTCTTTTTTTCAACTCATGCCGTGGTCAAACTTTGACGCTTACAAGATGCTGATGCATCCAAAGCAGAGATTGAAAATGAAGATATTTATTTAGCTGTATGGATGTTTGTTTTTTTGTTATTTAACCTGGACAGTTTGTGTGAGAGTAAACATTTACAGGAACAGCCTGGGGGAGAAGCTGCACGGAGAGTCTCATGCACACATACGTACCCACATTCACACCTGGGAGCTGCCCAGTATATACTGCTCTCTCCGGCCAGGGAGCAGCTTCACCAGGTTCAGTGTTTGTCCCAGGACGGCTGCACTGGAGCCTCTTTTATTTCCACTCTTTACCGGAGTGTTTGAACAGGTCCACCTTTCTGACCGCTGCTGCTGCTGCTCCTGCTGCTGAAGAGTTTAGCCAGATTTACTCAGAGAGAGGACTCATTCTGTTGTAGGTTGTTGTTTTTCTCAAAATGGAATTGAACGACCACACCGGTGGCTTGACAAGTTTTAGCCCGTTAAAGGTCCAGTGTGTTAGATTTTACAGGGATCTACAGAGAAAAATTTTGCCAGCCACCTTAAGTTTTCCTATGTTCTTGGAAGAGAAGGGTCGGGAAAGGAGTTTGCCTGGAGTTCTGGAGTTGTTAAGTCGTTCTTCAGACGATGTCAGTAAATTTCCTCAGACCACTAGGATATGGCTTTACCTGACCTGTTATCCGGTTTATTACTAATAAATAACTTTTTTAACTAATCCAGGTCGCTCTACATGTACATCAACCCTTATACCGTATTACACATTGGAGCTTCAGTTATTATTAAAAAAATTCTCTGATTTTAGCTTCTTAAATGTGAATATTTTTTGTTTTTTAAACTCCTATAAGACAGTAAACTAAATTTAATAAAAATAAAATTGTAAGAAATAAGAAAAAATATAAAAATAAAATATAAGTTGCAGCTTTATTACACATTGCATGCAAGCAAAAAATTGATATGCAATGTGTGAATTGATAATAAGTTATCAAAGAAATGTAACCAAATTTTTCCTGACTTTCTTAGGGAGCATTTACATGAATTTTCCCAGTCGAGAACTCATGAACTCATTTTCCCGAGGAGCAGAGTGTCCTTTTATTGTGAACAGTCCAAGACACATCTGTGTAATAATCATGCTTTTTAATCGGCATCTCTTTATGCCACAGCTGTCAGGTGGATGGATTATCTCAGCAAAGTGCTCATTAGCACAGATTTGATAAGATTTGTTGACAGAATTTGACAGACATAAACCTTTAGTGTGCACAGAGGAAGGTGTGAAAACAGACCTTTTATAAAATGTTTGATTTATTCATGGAAATCTATCTGATGTAAAGTAGAAGAGACAAATAAAACATGTCATCACTTGCTGTATTTGTTAGCTTTTATTCACCCAAGATGTCAACATAAATTTGATGATTTTTTTTATTTTTTTAATCTTGGATGTGATTCTGGAAACTTTGCTTTCAAATTCAAACCATGTCAGTCGCTGAATGAGTCTAACATCACTCATTTTCATGTCGTTCGCCGCTCTGACTGCGTGACTCCAGTTTTCTAATCCACACCATCTTTTTCTCTCACAATAAAGTCGAAAATTCTGTCGATCTGGAGCCAGCGCGCTCTCTTGATGAAAACATGTTTCATCTTTGTTGTGTTTACATTCACTCTGTCACATTATATGAGAGGCTTTTATGATTGTGGGTTCGCAGCGCTTCCCTCTGCAGCAGTCGAGCTGAGGTTGGAGGCCGACAGCGCTGCGGCTCTCGCCCGGGCCGCCTGTTTTCACGGCTGACTTTTATAGGAGGCTTATTGGATTGTCCTGGGACTCTAACTGGCCACAAACTGACACCACGACTGGGCTGTGTGGTCTGTTCTCCACCAGGCTGGAGTGAGATAGTAACTGCACAAAATTCTTAAGAGTTTGATTTAATCTACATGGGTGGAGTTTAACACATTAAGACAGATGTTGTTAAATGAAGCTTGCATATTTTTCTGAGACATCATAACTTTCTGGGACTTTTTACATTTCCCTACATGGCAACACCCAAATATACACAGTGAAGGTATCAGTAGGTCTGGTGTGGTTTAAGACAGACATCTTTGTTCCATCAGTGAAAAAAGGTCCGTGCAACACATATTCCTCAGCAACCAAAGGTTACTAAAACATCCTCAGCTGACGTTTGGAGAGACGTTTACGCGTGACTTTGGAGAAGCTTTTTATGAAGAAGACTAATTCTGTCAGTGTTGTTGCAGTTCCCACAAATCACTAGCGGAGGATCAAGATAATAATAAGATAATAATTCGCTTATTTTATCAGTGTTTTTGTAAGTTTTATCACATTGGAGCTGTTGTGGGGAGTTTATTTTTGGTGTTACTGAGCAAAAATTCCATAATAACCTTTCAGTGGTCAAGTGGTCTGAGAGAAAACTAGACTTCTGAACCTCGTCTTGGCTCTGGTGTCAGTCTTTAGATACTCAAGCCTGTGAGAGGAGAGTTTGGCCAATCGCAGGTCATTTCAGAGAGAGGACGTTCCTACTGGCTGCTCAATAAATGCAGATGTGTGTGCATGTCCCTTCCAATGAAGACCTGAGTCAGTGTTGGAAAATCCTGCAGGTTGTGATCAATTTCCAGTAACTCCTTTGCCTACAGAGGCGTAGACAAAAATGCAAGGGAAGAAGTCCTGTTTGATGTCATGGGGAATAACTTTTGAGGGGGAACAGTGGTGTGTGTGGTGTACAAGCCCTTTGTCCAGCTGTTCGATGACATTTCAGCTGCCTCTGGAGCCTGGGGTCCTCTCTCCTGGGCTGCAGAGTCACGACGAGTGGTACCTGGGTCTTACTAAGGCTCATGCCATGAAGACAGGTTGCACGAGGCAACCGACTCCTTCTGCTTCCGTTCCAGTTTGTTGGTCCGGTGGGAGGGGCTTCATGGAGTGGTACAACGAAGCAAAGACACAGGCAGATGGTTTTGCATTGTGCATACTGTCATCAAAGACAAGAAAAGCCAGAAATCCTCACATTTAAGAGTCTAGTACCAGTAAATGTTTGTCATTTCGCCAAACAATAATAGTAGCATCTAAATTTCTGTCAATCGACCAGTTGTTGCAATCAATTATCTTTCTCCAGAATTGTATACTGCTCCTTTAACTACAAATAGCATAGCATGCATTAGTACAGACCATTTTCCAAAGAATGATGGTCCATGCACGTATCTGTGTGTGTGTGTGCGTGCTGTCGGGATGTCATGTGAGCCCATCTCATTGTTTTGGACTCACAGGCTCAAACAGCTGTAGATTGTTAGAGTCAGCCTCACGTTATAGCAGAGCCACGGGAGGAGAGAGCGGGTCAGGAGAGGGGTCGTTAGGATGCCGACAGTGTGTGTGTGTGGGTTGTTGGGGTCTCATAAACCCAGTGCTTGGCCTACATTCAGCAGAGCACCAATAAAAACAATAGCTTCTTCCTAATCACACCCTTGCGATGCTGTGCGCACACACACACTCACCTCTTCGGTCCATTATCACCTGCGTCCCTGCGGCGTTCCTGTCAGGCCTGATGAATCCTCTCTTGGGGAGCACAACAAGCCTCAATAAATGGCTTTTTATGTGTTTGGGGCTGTGTCTAATTGCTGGGATATGGTTAATCTCGTGCAGATAAACCGCCTCGACGCCATTTTTCATTCACACTTAGTTTTTAATCTTTTACAGGAACAGATATAGCTGAACCAGACAGGGTGTGGAGACGCTTTGAAGTTAAAACAGAAATAAATCTGAATGTATCTCAAGTCGGAGCGAGGGGGGGGGGTTGTTTTTCGTGGTCAGATAATGAGAAGACGAAGACGCATTGTGTATGCAGCTGCCGACGTTTTTTTTATGACCCAGAACAGTTAAATCAAAACCTTTTTCTCTCACTTTGGATTGTGCTACAGCCATCTGCTTCTCCAACCAGCCCGAAACAAAGATAGAGATCACATTTTGCGTCTGTTTCTGAGGGGTTTTTTTAAGGGAGGAGAGGACCGGCGAATGTTTGCTTTGAGGTCAGAAACAGTCAGGATGTGATGTTCTGTTCTGGAAAACAGCGAACTGGGTCAGATCGACTCGTCCTGTTCATTTTCTACACCCCTCGAAGGAACTCCTGATGCGGAAAGAGATAAAGTTGAACCATACAGTCTACGGTTACACATCAGCTCAGGCAGTTTAATTGGTGTGAACAATACGCCCGACTTTCCTCCCTCCTCCTCCCTGTCTGTCTGTCTGTTCATCCGTATTTGCATGACTGTCTTTTTTGTCGGGTTTCTCGGGCCTTTTGTGGAGACGGTACGCAGGTATGATCCAGCAACACAATAACGGAGACATCCAAGGATTTAAGATACAAAAGCTGTGGCTGGAGTCTTTTTTGCTGCTGCAGACATGTTCTGTCTGTCTTTTGAAGATTTTTAATCAGTGATTTCTTTCATGTTCATTGTTGTATACTTTCCCTCTGCTAGTTTAGTTTATTCTGGCAATGCCAATGTTCAGCTTGCTCTCAATCTAAGGTTGTCTTATACTGACTTTTTAAATTTTTTTTATGCTCTTCTGCATCTCAAACTGACGCACAAGGAACCTTTTAGAGTCTGTATGAGAAGGCCCGGGCTTTCGAGTAAGTTCAAACCCTGTTGAGGTCGTATAAACAGCGAGAAAGTCCATGCATGGAGGATTTGAGGTGGATTTAATCGGTTAACCAAAAACAAGACTTTCACCCAGGTGATTTGGGTTTCATGTCCCACATGAAAACAAAAGTCAACATTATCTAAAGTTTTAATCTGCATAACATTGCAAGTAATTTTATTTATGTTACATGACATGAAACAGCACTGTGCAACAATCTGAGTGCACATGGATATTATTGAACTCCACAATCCTAATGTTTTTTGTGATCCCCTGACCTTTACTCTGCATTTCACACAATATATTTCATAACGCAGTCGGCAGATTGCCATGAATTTCAGTGAGTATATTAATGATCCCAGTTGGAAAAAGTTTACTCAGAGCAGAGTTTTGTTGGACTGGATGCAGTAAAAAAAAGGGAAAACATTGTAGTTTTGATCTCTATTTATTCCTATTAGCTTAAGATAGAATACATTAAAAAGGAGTGGCCTGAGGACACTTCCTTGAGGGATCCCACAACTGATAGCTGTCCTTCTGTTAAGTGCTAATTAGGAAATGTGAGCATGCTAACACGCCAAACTAAAGTGGTGAACATGGTAAACAATATAACTGCTAAACATCAACCTGCATTGACATTTTTGGCACATTAGCTTTAGCATTTACCCAAGTATTGTCTCACAGCATGGCTGCACACGCTCAGCTTTCTGTTCAGTAGCTTTGTGCTGTATTTTGCAGACTCACAGGTGGACCAGAGTTGCTCCTGCTGTCTGCTCAATACTCAGGACTTCTTCTGAGGCTCTGTATCCACAACACAGAGCCTCTCCTTCCATCTCTAACCATGTGTAAGGGCTGTTTTTTCACAGGGGAAACCAATTAAATCTTCACAATTCACTCTTCACTTCAGTTAAACCTTCACATCTTCCCACCGCACAACTGTCATAACCTCTTTAGAGTCAGAGAGGTTTATGGATTGTTTTGATGAGTCTCCACTACATGGTGCTGCAGGAGGACAGTGACAACAACAAGAGACAATGTTAATAATGACATGTTAAGAATCTCTTGTGACAGAAGATTTGCTGCTTTCCAGCACAAAGAGATAATGCTTTTCTGGCACAAGACCAAAGCAGGTGCAAATCCTGCTAAAACAAAGAAAAAACATGCAGCATCACCAAAGTTGAGGGATTATGGGAAGTTTAGTCTGACTTATAAGAAACAGCACCACTACCAATACCGCTGGCACGAAAAAGTCTACAAATTTGAAGATGTTTGTGGAAATTTCACCAGGGTATTACCGTTAATTTGACAATGATATATTGCCGTTCAAAATGCTACATGTTGCACTTTTAACTGAGGTTGTGTCCAACACTGTTAGCGACCGTGACCCCATTTTTGAGGTAAGAATGAATCACAGTAGTAGTAGAACGAATGCCTCTCTGTACAACCTCCATGGAAAGTTCATGTTGGGAATTTCCAGTCAGGACTCGGGTGGCTTGACTACAAGCTTGGCGCGTGGCCGCCTCGTGTGGGTTTCTTCTTTTTTTTTTGTTGTTGCTCTTTTTGCAGTCATGCCCACATAGCTGACCTACAAACGTGTGTGAAATTTACGCATGCTGTGAATGTGACCTACTGTAAGGGATGGAAATGTGGGCCTTGCCACATTCAGCTCTGTCATAAAGGATATACTATTCTAGATTACAGGTTTGACACGAGACTGTGGGTGTTACTTAATCATCCGCGACAGGTAGCATGTGTGGCCTTTCGGTCGAGGTTGAGTCAATAAGTGTTACCACTGAAGAACCAGTCGATACCACATGTTTTACATTAATGTTCATGCTTTATTAGTGTATTATCATAGTAGATGGCGGTAGACACGCCAAGTTGGCAACAAAAGGTATATTAGCCACTTAAAAAAAGGTCCACCTAAAAAAATCTGTGTCAGTTTAAGTGTACGCTATATTTAGAATATTTTCACTGCTTTACTTTACTGTCAAAGAGACTTTTATGACAGGAAATCACCATTACGGTGTCTCCAAATCAGCCAAACTCCATAGATGCAATCAGTAATTTTACCTTCCACAATGGATATTGGGATTCTTAAGTGTTTTTAGCGTCAATATTGGAGTTCTTTATGATTTGTAGCATGGATATCAGGGGTTTTCATATTTTGGAGTGTTGATATTAGCGTTCTTGACCATTTTTATTGTTGATATTGGGGTTCTTTATGAGTTTCGTTGGCTTGGAGAGAATGATATGTGTCTCATATAACAGTGGTCCATCATCAAAAGCATCTGACAGCAAATTAAAGCAGTGAAAATATTGATCGACTGTAGGTAATGCAATGACTAACAAAACCCACATTAAATAATCTGAACTATCCCTTTAAATCCAGTTTTTCTTTGCTCATGAGTGTTTGCAGCACATGCAGAGTAAACCACAAGTATCTGATATGTGTTCAAGAGAATATTTTAGAAATCGTTACAGATAACCCAAACTAATTGGGAACAGATTAGGGTGTTTATGTGCGAGTATCCCAACACTGATCACTAAATCCCAGCAAAGCCTGACACTTTACTCTCCTGCACGATATCAGAAAATTAACATAATTCCAGTGCACCCGCTGACTTACAGGGGAACAGAGGTGTCCTCAGTGAAGGGCTGGATTTGGGAAGCCTGGGCCCGGGTCTCTGGCAGCAGGGTTCACCTATTTCTGTTTGGCTGCTCTCTGGAGAGGAAGACGGCAGTGACTTTCCACCCCGAAATGAGCACTAGTGAAGGCGCTGCGCCCCCGCTGTGCAACAACGTCAGTCCGACCAAAGTCAACAAGGCCCGCTGTGTGAGTGTAACTAAAGGAGGAACGGGGGGCCGGGCGGCGGACGACTCCTGTGTGACCACACAATGCCCAGAATAGAGCATCATAAGCATAATGGCTTCATTCATTCATTCTCACACACCTTTACGTTGTTTAACCCAGTCTGAGTGCCAGATTCGTGGTGTTTCCCCACAGAAAAGTTGCCTAAATTACTTGTAAATACTTGTCTGCTTGTTCAGACTTCTCTGGCACTCGTTGTGTTATTCTGTGAGAAGAAGTTCATCCATCTGGCAGCTAAACACACTCTTAGAAATAAGGGTCGAAGGGCTGAGGTTTTACCCAGAACCATTTTGCTTCTGGGTTCTACATGAAACCCTTGGTAGAACTCCATTGGTGGGTTGTTATTAGAAGGTGGATAGTTTCTAAAATAGTTTTGTTCCAGCTGGAAAGTTCCAAACCAACTTACTTTTGGTTCTAACTGGGAACTACTTTTCACGCTTATTTTTGGTGGAAATGCTCAGAATTATTTGCAGGAACTGGAACAGGACTGGTTCCCTGTTGGTGGAAAAGGCCTACATAGGGACATGAGGAACCCTAGATGGTTCCAGTTAGCACTTATATTTCTGAGAGTGTAGAATAAAAACAAACTTTAAGCTCCACCACACACAGGTACTCCTGTGGCGCCTGACAGACAAGAAAACTTTCTCCTGCTCCACACCTCGTAGAGATACATTTATCACTGCTTGGCACAGCTCAGGCCTCAGCAAACCCCGTATGCACGCTTGCACGTGCATATGAGTGTTTGTATGCATATGTCCAATGATGATGTATCGTTCTCCTTTCTCAAAGCATATGGCGAGTCACCGCAATTAGGCCAACATCCCACTCAGAACCCCCGTGCATCGCCAGAGGGAAAAAACTATGAGTCAGTTGTCAAGCCCGCGAGAGGACGAGTTCACCCCAAAGTGTCCACATTGATCATTTTCAGGCGTATTTGCATTCCTGCAAGGCAAGCTCGCCGCCGGCTGTGCGGTGCGGCGGGATGGTTTTGTCGGGCAGCGATTCGCCCATTTTGGGAGATTTCGATGGATTCCTCTTAACCGCTTCTCCTCCTCTTGTTTTTGCTCTTTTCCAGCTCATTTCACACACTGACAGGCTGCCCTGTGCTTCTGATGAGAGGGGGAGCGAGTGTGGCAGGATGGTGGTTGAGCATTAAGTGTGTGTTTGCATGTCTGCGTTCATGTATTGGTTAATGCACATACATTTGTGTCTCTAGTTAGCGGCTCGTGTCAAAGTTTCTGTCTATGCAACCATGCATTTCTAAATGTGTGTGTGTGTGTGTGTGTGTGTGTGTGTGTCTAGACGAGGCTAGAATGTGGCCGCGTGTGTGTGAGCGTGCGGGTAAACGAGTGTATTTGCGTCTGTCTTGTCTGCACTGTGGTTTTTCACAGCATCACCCACTCAAATAAAACCTTGAAACTTTATTTATTTCAAAATCGAAAGAATGAGAGGCTTCAACATTTTCATACATTTAATTCTAAACAGTCAGTATCACTGAGTTTATGTTTATGCTCATTAAAAGAAGTTGGTTTAACACTGTGACGCTTAACTAGAACCATAAAGGGTTCTTGGGCTTTTTGGTACCAAGTAGGACCTGTTATAAAGGTTCCTTGGAACCCTTTCGGAGAGTTCTACCTAGAAACCAACAGACAGGGTTATACCTATAATTATCTGTGAAAGGTTTCACCCAGAACCCACTATGAGAGGTTCTACAGAGAACCCTTATATTGTGTATTAGTTCCACCCAGGACCCTCTCTAGGAGTTCTACTGAGAACAGAGAAGGGGTTTGTCTAGAACGCACTCAAGAACCCTTGTTATATTCCATGAACACACTCAGGCAGTTCTACTGGAAACCTTTTTCTATTTCAAGGATTTTAGCTAGAACCCACCCAGGGGGTTTCCCCAAGAACCCTTTTACATTATGGTACAAAGAACCCTTGACTGAAGAGTTCCTCAAGGATTTCAACACTCCTTGAAAAAGGGTTCTTAATGGTACCATCAGTCTTGCAAAGAACCCTTTCTTCAAAAATGAAGATGCAAATGATTCTGGGTAGAACCTCAGTCCTCCAGGAGGAACTCTTTCGGAACCCTTATTTTCTGAAAGCGTAGTCACCAGATGTGAGGCTAACTGCTGTTAGCACCTGTGCTACGCAGGTAATTCTACCAAAGAACCCCCGAGCAAAGGAAGGTCGACTCTGACCCATCTCATGAAAGGTACATTGTAAAGGGACTTTGTGCGTAAAATCCCTGTTGCTTCTGTAAATCGACTTACACTCTAAGCTCACCCCCCTTACCTTTAATCTGTTCTGAAGCTGCAGCAGGCAATCTCACATGTTGGCAGCTCTAAATGCTTCAATAACCCCCAAAAAATCTTGTAATGAGATTTTGGTAGACTGGCTTGTCTGCGAGGATTTACACTAAAGGCTGTCGAAGGGACAAGAGAGGGAAACTATTTACTAGTTTCAGGCTTCATCTGGACAAG
>JAJHUR010102232.1:0-14488 GCA_027495735.1 Lutjanus campechanus | reverse complement strand
AGCCAGTCGGGAGAAGAGTGAAAACATCTTTTCCATGGAGAAAAGCCTTCAGTGTCGTTCTTTGCTCTTCTCTGAATTAAGAAATATTCTCCAGTTCTGATATAACTGATGCTACCACAGTATCTACACTAACCTCTTCATTAGCCACCATTATTTGTTCGAGAGGAGTCACTTCTATGGATACTTCTTGGTAGGGTTTCACAATTAATCAGTTAATTTGAGTGAAATTGTAATATGGATTTTCAAATCACCAGAGATGCAATATTTGTTGAAGGCAAAATGTGTGCCAAAAAAGTTTTAAATTAATGAATGTCATGAGGCAGAGATGTCCTGTCCTACAAATGAGATTTTATAGACTTAAACAACATCTTCATTTGGTACCGGTTCCTGCAAAGAAAAAAAATAAATAAATCACACAATAGTCAATTTAACATGTTTTTGAATCAAAATAATTTCGCAAACCATATTGCAACTGTAATATCAGTCAAAATAATTGCAATTAGATATTTTCTCAAAATTGTTCAGCCCTACTTCTTGCTGTCATCACACCTAAAACCACGCCCATAGCTGCAAGTTCTCCCTCGTAGGACGCTGATTGGTTGCACTACTTTTGGCGCAGACACAAACAGATAACTTGAAGCCCGGCAAGATGGATTCTCTTGTGATTTTGTGATACTGCGAATCCAGCTGCCTCGCAAGGTAACCAAGAGGTTCCAACCTCTAATGAGCAGGTCATGTTTGCTACAGCTTGTTCAACAAATCAAGACACAAAATGTATACAATTGTATATGTCCATACTTGTAGAAAAAGAGACATTATAGCTAGAAGGAACGTTTTCTGTTAAGACTGATTATCATACAATAACGACAAGAAAGGTAATCTGACTGAGGATATTAGATCAATGTTAAGATGTGGTGTATTTAAGAACATTTTTGGCAGAATCCTTTCAGTTTGTATGTAACTGGCTAAAACATGCTAAATATTGCTTGACATTGTCCTCTGATGGTTTGTTTGTCACCCTCAAACTTCAATACCACTTCATATAGACTATTCCACAAACTGACATTTTGTGTCATCACAGGCGTGAGTGTGCATGTCTGTGGCCTGGTGTGTGTGTGTATGTGTGTGTCTGACTGTGACAGTGAGATAAAGTTCTCCTATACACAATCACAGTGCTCAGACATTGATTTCCTTTGGCACAGCAGGGTGAGGGGTTGGGTGGTAGTTTCAGGCCCCTGAAGTCCCATCAGTGAAAGGAAATAAACCTCAGCATTGTTTTTTTTGTTTTTTTTGCACTCCATCGCTTATATATTTGATGAGCGGTTGAAGAGGTGATGGGTGGACCAACTGAATCAATATTTAATCACCTTGTGTGCGGTGCTGACCTGAGACCAGAGAATGTGGATATTAGAGGAGAGGACCATAAAGGGGGAGGGCGGGTTTGGGGGAAGCACTGCAGTGCTGTTGCTCTGAGACTGGAATAATCATGGGACATGATTAGGGCTGTGTAACGCTGTCAATACCTTTAAGGTATTTATTAAAATAACCTGGTACCACATAGTTTTGGAACTTCTCCATTGAAACAGTATCTGCATTTGTCCTTTTTTATAGCCAAGTGTGGAGAAAATTACTATTTGTATGGTTTGGCTCACAGCCAATCACTGCAAATGTTCTTCAAGTACCGAGATGCCACCAAAAGGACAGAAAAGTTATGGAATGAAGAATTTTATTGTATTGGCAGGGTTGGGAGGGTTACTTCAAAAATGTATTCCAATACAGTTAATAATAACTACCTGATAAAAATGGAATAAGTATTCTAATCCAAGTATCAGAATATTAAAGTAATGGAACTTGATTACTTTCCATTACTTTTGATTACTTCAGTAGAAATTATGGTGAAAATATTTAGCCTAATATTATGTTTTTGTGTTTAATTGTTTTAAAATAACAATTATTTTCATCATAGATGAATAAGTTGTTTATATTCTCAGTTAATCAATTGGTTGTTTGGTCCATAAAATGGTGAAAATGTTGATCAAAGTCCAAGATGATGTCCTCAAATGTCCTGTTTTGTCCACAACTCAAAGATATTCAGTTTACTGTCAGAGAGGAGTAAAGAAACCAGAAAATATTCAGATTTAAGAAGCTGAAATCAGAGAATTCAGACTTAAAAAAAAGAAAAAGACTTAAAATGATTAATGGAATATAATAGATGCAGATTAACTTGATAGTTGATTAATAATAGACTAATCATTGCAGCTCTAAGTGTTTTATGTTTGTTGTTAGGTTAATTTGTTTGTTCAGCTGTTTCTTCCTTTGTTTGCGATTTACTGATTGATTTAAATGTAAAAAATGTTGAAATAATGATAATGTTGACTGATAATGAATTGATAGCTGTGTGTGCACTGTGCATGGTAATACATTGTTCTTAAAAATGTAATCCTTCTAATAATCCACATTTTTACTTAATGTAACTGTAATCTGATTACATCTTTTTCTGTAACTGCAGGGGAATACAGTTCCCATTTTCGGTGTCCAGATTATGTGATCCTATTAAATAGAATCTGTTACTCCCCAAGCCTGGGTATCAGTATAACTTTAAGGGTCCTGGTATTGATACTGGCTTTAGACATGATTAACAAATATCTTGCCATCTTGTATCTGAATTTGTCTGCCTTACTGAGTGATTTTCAACTTCTCAGACACAAAAACAATCCTCCGTGCATCTTCTGCAACCTTTTTCTGACAGTGAAATGAAGAAGCGCTCCAACACAGACTGCTGCTGCTTTAGTTGATTGTTTCTGGTGCTGGAACAAAGCCCTTAAAGCATTATTACATGACAACACATAAACCTGATTAAATCTGCTTTAAAGCCCACAAATCAATAAGATGCAGGCGAATAGTGATGTTGTGAGAAGTGTTCTTCATTAAGACTGTAATAAATATGAGCCTCACAGTCACCGGTGGCACAAAGCTAATAACAAACTAGTTCAAATCTAAAGGCATAAATGCTAATGTACTATTTCCCTTTGTTAATTCAGCTCTTTTTTTCAACACATCTCCAGGCTGTTTCAATAGAGAGTGGGAGGTTTGTTGCCTTTCAGTAGAATCAAGCACCGCACCACTGCTGTTATGCACAATACTCTCTTCTATTACAAAAGGAGGCAAAATTTAAAAGATTATAGGAAAATATCCAACAATAGGAAAAAATGTATCCAGCTTTTATTTTACTGTTATTTGGAACACTTGAAGTAGAGCTGGGAGATACATAAAATATATTTGTTATATTCAAGTATTTCCAATGCAGCAGATGACCATATTGTCATTTGCTGAGGGGCAGCTGCTTTACTTCAGTCAGACATAAAGCGTGTAGCTCGGCTCAGATCACAGTATAATACTCACTGAGAGGCTGTATGTTGTGTTTGCTGCCACAGGAAAGAATAAAAAGTCCCTGTTTATGTAACGTTGCTACAGTGTCTTCCTGTTCTCGTCACAGCAGAGCTGCTCCATGACAAGCTAACTTAGCTAGTTAGCAGCAAAGAGTAATCATTTGATCATCTGATCGCATTTGTTACTCTACCTGTGACTTCCAGCTCTGGAACGTACCCAGAAGACGATAGAAGTGTTATATATATTCAGTAAAAAAAAAACTTATCATCACATGAAAATGATCAATTTTGATTTCAATCACCTCTTCACATATTCATTTAGTCACACGTATGAATATGTGACATACGTTCATACTTGCACAGAATGTAGACAATGTAGTTTTCCAAGTAGTGATAGACCGATCAGTCGGTTGGACGACTAATTAGGCTGATTATCTGTCATTTTGCGATCATTTCAGCTGCCTGCGCTAACGATGCCGATTGTGAGTTTTAAAACAGTGGTGAAAAAGTTACTGACTCTGCCTAAAGATCCTCAGTCACCATCTTTTCTATATGTGAACATGGATTAATCAGTATGAATATATTTTACCACACCTCCAAAAAAACACACTGCAGTCCAAGGCTGGATTACAAAGTACAACGCTAGCTTTACATTAGCTTAACATTAGCCTCTCGTGCTTAGCTTACTTTAAGACTAACGCTGCCACTTTTCCAACAGTGTGGAAATAACACACATGACTTCTATTGGCACTTACATATTTCCCTTTTCTTTAAAGGAGCTGAACTTCGGTTTTGACGGTTATTTAAAAATAATAATTATGTAGGCAGTCACAGTAAACCACCATACTATGGGATTATGTTGCTTTGTCACCATCATAGCCCTAATGTTAGATTGTAAAGTGATGGAATAATGACATTATAAATGACTTTTCTTTGTTTATATATCAGCATTATATATCTATAGCTATTGGCTGCCCTGCTAATTATCGACACTTGCAACTGAAAAACCTACATCAGTCGACCACTACTGTAAATTTTACTGTACATTTGTATAATTTGTCACTTTTTTGTACTATGTCCCCTTCCAAAGAAAACATAATGAGATAGCCAACAAAGATAGCAAATACTACAAATTTAATTTACGACCTTGCACACAGAGTGCATCCACTTCTCAAACAGCAGCAATTAAAAACCCATCACCAGGAGCAAACAGTCAGGCTCTGAGACAAACACACAGCAACAAACCAGAGTGTTTTCACTGGTTTGAAATGAGGGACTCAGGCTGTTGAAAGTACAGTAATTGGCCCAAGAATGCAAACCTCTCCTTGGAAAATCAAGGATTTATATTTACAAGATTTAATTCTTTTTTTTTTTTGTGCAGAATTTATTTAAAACTCAAATACAATGGTTGGCTGGCCTACTTGCCCGTCTACCACCTGTGTACTCATTGCACACGACCAGACTCTTCCACAAGGAAAAGCAGATATACTGCTGAAGCTGTAATGAGCTAGTTTTGATAATGTTTTCAGTGTTTTCAGTCAGGAGGTGTATTGCTGTGTTCTCCAACGTCACAGCCCCTGTTTAAATAGATCATTTTTACAATCGTAGTGATGGAGATTCAGTTGTATTTTGGGGGGCATTTCTTTACCCCTGATCCCCACACACCAGCTGGTAATGTTAACGGAACTTGATTTTTTCTTTTACCACATGTAAAAGAAATGTATTGTGAACTGCATCTAGGACACAACAGACAATTATTAATCTACTATAACTATTTTGATAATTGATTACTGCTTTGAGTCCTTTTTTTTTTTTGTAAGAAAATCTGTCCAAATTCTCTGTTTTTAGCTTCTCAAATGTGAATATTTTCTGGTTTCTTTAGTCCTCTCTGACAGTAAACTGAATATCTTTGGGTTTTGGACAAAACAAGATTTGAGGACACGTTGGGCTTTGGGAAACAGTGATCACTGATCACTTTACATCGATCAATGATTTTCACAATTTGTTTGACATTTTATAGACCATCCAAAAACAACTGATGATGAAAATAATCATTAGTTGCAGCCCTAGTGCACTTCCAGGCGCACCGCTTCCTCTGGCTCATGTGGCGTGATCAGCTACTGTTGGGTTGACTTTTGGTATCTGTTCTCAGAAGCTGATTTATCTGCACTTTTTATGACATGAATTTTAATGTTTGGGCATGTGGAGAATATAGTAAGTGAAGTCACTGATGTTTGAAGCCAAGTCTTTTATGATTTTGTCAAGTCTAAAGTCAACAGATCCATGAGCCGAGTTAAAGCGTGTAACTTGAGTCTTCTCACCTGTAATCATGACTAACTGTGTTCATTATTATCATAAATGTATTAAGAGAGCTTTGGTGCAGCCGAGTCAGTCTTGTTGCAACCAAAAAAATCTTTCTCCACAGACTGCAACAGTGTATCTAGAACTTTTTTAGAGCAATGAAGATTTTTGAGAAATTTTCTCAAATCCTTAAGATATGATAAACTCAGAATAAAGTCTGGAGCAGTGATTCCCAGAGTGTGGGTCGCGCCCCTCTGGGGGGCCGTGCAGGTGGGCTGTAAGAGGCTACTAAAAACAAAACTTTCACTTTGGTAAGTTTGAAATTACTACAGAATATTTATGATTTTTTTTTAAGTAATCAGAATTAATAAACCAAAGCCATGGGATTGTGTTGATCAGAGTTGTGATTAAAGGTTAGGGTGGATTGCAGAAGATTTTCAGACTTTTAATTAGTGGGGCCAGATAACTAATGAGAAAAAGAAGCAAACCAGGAAGGGAAACATTTTTTTTGGCATATACTCTGGGTGAGTAACTTTCATTTGAATGACTGGCCGTCATCTTGGAACATGGTATCCAGTTCTCATAACACGCTCGAGGTTGGAACTCACCCATGCACCCACTCACACATAACTGAACAGTTTCAGAGTCAATATCAGCTTTTTGCTCTGAAATCATACCCACAGTTTTTGTTTCAAAAACTTAACATGACAATGTACAACCCCAATTCCAAAAAAGTTGAGTCATCGTGTTAAAGGTAAATAAAAACAGAATGCAATGGTCTGGAAAACACCTGTTTGGAACATAGCACAGGTAAACAGGTTAGTTCACCTGTTCACCTGAGTATTAAAGGAGCATCCTCAAAAGGCTCGGTGGTTCACAAGCGTGGATGGGGTAAGGTTCAACACTACTGCAACATTTCTCAACACAAAACTGCAGGAATTTAGAGATTTGACCATCTACAGTCCATAATATCATTAAAAGACTCAGAGAATCCAGAGAAATCTCTGCATGTAAGGGGTAAGGCTGAAAACCAACATTGAATGTCTGTGACCTTTGACCCCTCAGGCAGCACTGCATTAAAAACTGAATTAAAAATCCACATCATTATATAGGGGATAAAACATGGGTTCAGGAACACTTTGGAAAACCGTTGTCAGTAAACACAGTTTGTTGCTGCATCTACAAATGCAAGTTAAGACTCGACCATGCAAAGAGAAAGACAGAAATCAACAACATCCAGAAACACTGCAGACTTCTCTGAGCCTGAGCTCATCTGAGATGGACTGACGCAAAGTGGAAAAGTGCGCTGTGGTCTGACGAGTCCACGTTTCAGATAGTTTTCACAAATCATGGACGTTGTGTCCTCTGGGCTGAGGAGGAAAAGGGCCATCCAGATTGTTACCGGCGCTAACTTTAAAAGACAGAGGTGTGTTAATGCCTATGGCATCATGGGTAACTGTCACATCTGTGAAGGCCCCACCAATGCTGAAAGGTACGTACAGCAACATATACTGCCATCAAGATGACAATGAAGACACATTCTGAACGTGTTCCAACAGTGTGTCTTTGTAGTAAAATAGTTCAGGTACTGGACTGAGCTGCCTGCAGTCCAGACCTGTCTCCCACTGAAAATGTGTGGTGCATTATGAAGCACAAAATACAACAACAGAGACCAAACAGGACTGTTGAGCACCTGAAGTCGTATATCAAGCAAGAATGAGAAAGAATTTCACATTCAAAACTTTTTGTGTCCTCAGTTCCCAAATGTTTACTGAGTCTTGTTAAAAGAAAAGCTGATGTATCACAGCAGTAAACATGCCGCTGTCCCAACTTTTTTGGAACATGTTACAGACATCAAATTCAGAATGAGTGTATCTTTACAAGAAACAATAAGTACATCAGTTTAAACAGTAAACATCTTGTTTTGTACATCCAAACTTTTTTTTTTTGGGGGGGGGTTCAATCATTCAGACCCCACTTCAAAATGAGACCAATCACATGGCAGAAAGAAAGCATCTGTCATTATCACACACCGGGGACACTGTGCATTTGCTTGGCTTATTCGCGGCTCTAAATATCAAGGTGTTAATGCTGCAAGTCAATGATGCTATGATTCATGAAGGGAGGCTGCTGAGCTGCGAGCTGCGTTTCCTGATAATAACACAGATTTATCTTCAGAAAAGCAGACAAATGTTTAACGCCTCTGAAAATAACTGTAAACTCAATTACAGCCCATACATTTTACAGTTGGCCTTCACACCCTCTGCTTGATCATCTCCGTGGTGTTCAGTTTCAGCAAGAATAGGTACAACAGGAAGTCTGTGTGTCTCTGTAACCTTTTCCTCGCGGATCCTTGACAGTAATAGGAGTGTATGATTGATAGCAGGTCAGTTCAACCTGCAGAAGAGCGTACTGTATGGTGGGAGCTCCCCTAGAGGAAAGGGAAAGGAGCTCAATTTAAAGACGAATATGAGAATTTGAGATTTTCTCGTAGTTCTTAAATTCGACTCCTGAGGAATAGCCTTTGGATCATCTCAGCCTGAGACTAATTTGAGTCCAATTAAAGATCTTAAAATGTTCTTTTTTTGTCTAACTTTTTGCCTTTAATGATCAGCTTTTGAGATAACAGTGAAAAATAAGAATAAAATAAGAATCGCATTTATTTCTCACAAGACAAAGAAAAGATGATTGTGAGAACCTAAGTTTTTCCTCTGGACCTGACTGAACATGGCTGGTTTAAAACCTGGATAGTAATGGTAAGAAATAGTCTGCTGGTATTATCCCTTCAGGCTCTCAAACCCAGTGTTTACAGCCAGTGTTTTGCAGTGCAGAGTGAGTTATATCACAGCCCTGTCCACCCGTTTGCCGGTGCCATGGCAAATGAAACGTCTCCTCGAATGAACATCACAAAGACCACAAGCTGAGGCAAGACTCAGGCTTCATAAATGTGTGTGCGTGTGTGTCTGCATGTGCCCATATCTCTGAGAGTTGTATTTTCTGTCACAAGGTACAAACATTTATCTGATGGTGGCAGAGTTTCCATGGAGACCGGCTCCAATCAGTGGAACACCTGACGCGTCGCTCCGGTCTCTCGTGATTTCCGATTCCTGTCATTCTCAATTAACTCGCAGGGAGAGTGTGAAGGAGAGACGGAGAGAGGGAAAGGAGAAAATCATCTTCTATTCTGTCATCTCATTCGGGTCTAGTAGGTTGGATTATTGGTTCAAGACATTAGAGAAACAAGAACATGTAAAAGTGTGCTTGTGCTAGAGCCAATATTACAAATACAGAAACATTCATTATCTTGAGAGCGTTTGCATTACAATTTACTTAGTAGGGGGTCTGAAATAGGTGTTCTCAATAGCTGTTTCTCCATCTAATTAGTATTAACTCAAAATCTCAAGACTTACGGTATATTGACTCTTGGTAACTCAAGATGCCTTTGAGCACTACTGATTAAACTCACAGGAGACATCCAGCCCCATCGCCTCAACATACACAAGTTTCTTTAAAATCAAATAAACCTCTTCCTGGTGGTAAACAGTATAGCATGTTTTTTTGTGGGTGGTGCCTCAGTGAAGGCAGAAAAATTCCCTCAACACATTAGCTAAAACTAGCTAGCAAGTTTTGTTGCCCTTTTTTTTTTTTAAACAAAGGCTGGAGATATGGTCACTCACTCTCCAGGACTGTGTTACTTGAAAAAGTTCACATTAACTCATCGACAATTGCTGGTTGTTTTCTGGGGGGCTATTTTTGTAATTGTATTTTTCTAATTTAATGGTGTGCAGGCGTGACAGGCGCTGTGCCGTGATGCTTCAGCTCATTGTTATAACAATGGAAACACTGGACAAGTTTTGGTGAGTTATATTTTGTTTCTGCCTGTCAAGTTGAAATGAAGTGTGAGTTAATGAGGCAATTAAAGCCTGTCTTAGTTTGGCAAAACAGAAAAACTTGGATTCAGTGGGTGACTGGTTATATTTTTCTGTTAAATAAAGAAAATGGGTGTGAGAATATTTCCTTTATTGACATTTTGTGAGTTCATTTACTTTATTTTGTTGCGGCTGGCAAACATGATCCAACTTTTTTTCTTATCATGTTTGACCTGAGATGGCGGGGTAGGGAGTTTGTAGCTTGGCTAGGGCAGGGCCCCTCTGTGCAGCGTCTGCACGTTCTCCCCATGTTCCTGTGGGTTCTCTCCAGGCACTCCGGCTTCCTCCCACGGCCCATAGACATGCAGTTTAATAGGTTAATTGGTGACTCTAAATCGCCCATAAATGTGAATGTGAGCAGAGGTGCTTGTCTGTCTCTATGAGTCAGCCCTGTAGGGACTGTTGACTTGTCCAGGGTGCACCTCACCTCTCACCCAATGTCAGCTGGGATACTGTAGGCAAATGGGAGAACTTTAAGTGCGCAATGTTTGAAACGCTGCAGGCTTTGTGATGATGAACCTATGTGATTGGTCTCACTCATTCATAAACCTGAATCAAAAGAGATGAAGTGACTCTTCTTGGCTTTGTGGAGCCTGAAGCCCGCTCGTTGCTGCTCACAGCTTTGGCCAATTGTTGAGTACAAAAGAGCTAGAACCCTCAATTTGTCGAGTGAATTTGATGCAAACTTTCGAGAAGTCATTAAAGAAAACAGAAAAATAAATGCAAATTTCTTGCATTTTCATCAACTTTTTTAGTGCAAATAAAGTAGGCTATGCAAATTGTAGTTTTGTTTAAAGTTGGCAGTGTGCGCTACCTTAATAGAGAAGAAGAATTAGAGGTCGCGAACGGGAAACAAAACCAGCTGTTTGCAAACCACCAAAAAACCTTGAAGAAGAGGAGGAAACAAAACCAGTCGCCTTGGCAAATACAAGAAAAACATGGTGAGAGTCTTCAGGATTTTCTGTTAATTGGGTGAGTTGTGATTATACTTTCACAAGATAGTTGACACTGACAGTCCAACCGAAAGTCCTTCTTCTACTTCTTCCATCTCTCTTGGATTGCATTAATTCTTTTTTGAAAAAAGCAAAATAAAAATCAAAACACCTCAAGTGTTTCCTCAAGTGAGTGTAAAACTTTTTTTTGTAAAACTGAGAACTTTTTTTAAAAAAAAAAACCTTTTCTAAAGCAATACTCAAAATGCACATAAAAATAGGTTGATGGAAACAGCTAATGTGTCTTTGTTTCAGGCGATTACTAAAAATCATGGTGTTCCCGTACAGTAAAAGATCAGTTGCAGAAATGGGAGAAGCAGGTGGTCTAATATGCTAAAAATCAATCCACAAGCCTGCCTGTGAGCTCAACAGGGTCCTGCGTGAGGACTGAGACCCACGGGGTGTGTTTAGTTTGGAACATAGTGGACAGCAGAGAATTGGATTAAGCTGCAAGGCTGCTTTGAGAAGTTTTCATGGACGTTTTGATGCATTTTTTCCACTGTGAAAAGCCAGCCTCTGTTCTCTGAGGGAAGGAGAAAACTAAAAAAAGTTTTACAGCCACCTTTCAAGTCTACAGGAGGTGAGCGATAGGTACTGGGTGAGGTAATACTGTGAGACTAATGTGTCTTAAGTTGAGTAATGTATCTCCTCAGGCCTTGGCTTCTGCATTTCTTTTCCCTGGTTTTTGTTCTCACTTATATTAAATGAAAACAAATACAAGTAAACGACTTTTATATATTATATCCCTTCACTGTCATTTAAGTTATTTCCACTATAGTATTACTTAAACATATAAACTAGGGCTGCAGAACTAGAACTAAATTGCAATTTTTTGAGAGAGGAAAAGTGTGTGAGAAAACAGCATTACAATGAAGTACTGTAGTGCTGCAGAGATGACCTGGCCTATAAATCTTGTTCTTTAGATAAAAGAAAACATGTTTGTTTGGTACAGAGCTCAATAAATGTCACATCATCATGATTTTAATTCTATTTTGTCAGTAAAAAAGTCAATTGTAATACTAAAATGATCATTATTGCAATCGCAATTTCAGTCAAATAATCACAATGTGACTTTTCTACCATATCGTGCAGCCCACTCTGTGCTCGTGATGTATCTCACTTCCTCACAGAGGAACATGTTATATTAAATATGTTATGTAATGTGATTGGCTGTTTATCATCAATAATATAAATGCACTCACAGCAACTGTCCTGAGACCAGTTAATCAGACAACCATAAATTTACACTGACAAACACAGTCTATAGTTTGAGTGTGTGTGTGTGTGTGTGTGTGTGTGTGTGTGTGTGTGTGTGTGTGTGTGTGTGTGTGTGCGCACATGCTTCAATATGCAGCCAAGCGCAGCCGCAGTAGTTGTAAGCTGAAAGCACTGCCCCGAACAAGGTTTCTCCAGTCACGACTCTGCTGTGGCTCTGATGTACCATCTGCACGGCCTGCGTGGCCTTTGGTTTTCAATCTCCAGCACTGGAGGGTCTCTCACCTTCTTAAGATGTTGTTTTCTTTCTTTCTTTCTGTCTATGGGTCACAATCTTATATTCTCTCTGCCTCAAAATGCACATGGCGAGAAAAATTTCAAGGCAGAAATTTTCGCAATTCATCTTGTTTTTGGAATCAGCAGTAATATAATCAACTATTATGATGAATATATTGGCGATTGGCTGAGTCCAAGTTTTTTTTGTTTTTGTTTTTTTTGGGGGGGGGGGTGATTTTTGTCATTTTATTTTGCTTATTTAATGATCTGAATGAGTGAGAGCTGCTGCTCAGTGACAGACTCTCATTCAGAGAGATAAGCCAGTTGCACAAAGAGGCCGACAAGACAGCCAGGAAAAACAGCGTATAGAGCCAGAATGTTTTCACATCCAGCTCTGAGAAAGAGTTTGAACCAATCGTGTTTCATAATGAGTTAACAAGGCAGTTGGAGAAACTTGAATTGAGAAGGTGCACGGTTGTATTTTTCTGTTTAATAATGAAAACAGGTGTAAGAATATTTCCTTTAGTGACATTTTCTGATTTTCTGGGTTCATTTATTAGACTTAGACTAAGAGAACTGAATTTGCCGTTTGCACACAGATTATTTTCTAAATCGATTAGTTGTTTGGTTTAAAAAAATATAAGAAAATCATGTCAAATGCCCTTTACAGTTTTCAAAGATATAAGCTGACACATATCGTTTCTTGGTCTGAAACACCAAAAGCTAAAGATCTTCAGTTTACAAAAATGGACAACAAAGAAAAGCAGCACATATTCACATTTGAGAAGTTCTGGTATGGCATGGTGTTGGCAAGTTTGTTGCTCTCTGGCAAATACTGGAATTAAACATCTAAATCTAAACCTCAACCTTTCTGAAAAGCCACGCCCCACTCTATAACTCTCCCTAACTACCCTCTCCCTAACTGGAGCCAAAAAAAGAAAGAAAAAAGTCAGAACAAAACAGGTCAGAACTTCTGCAAAACTTGCAAGATGATGACAAAGCATTTGAAACTGACATGGCGAATACTTTATCAGCAGCTGTAACAAAAGCTGTAAGAGAAGTTAAAGAAAAACTTAAAGAGGCAGAGGAGCGTATCTCCAGTGCAGAAGGTGATATCCAAAAACTCCCCCGCAGAAGGAATAATCTCTCATATTCATGGGACTACCTGAGAAAGAAGCTTTTATCCAAACGTACATCTGAGAGCTGATACAACACAAGTGAGGATGTATTCAGGAGAGAACAACGCGAGTAAATGCCATGGAGCATTTCTGGAGAGTTGGTTGCCTAAGATCCTAGACATGGAGTGAATTCATGCCAAATTATTCACTGAGAGGGCTCAACACATCTGCAGGTCAAAGCAAGGCACTGATTCTCCAAAAATGATGATGGTTATCATCATTATTATTATTATTATTAGTGTCATCATCATCATTATTATTATAATTATTATTATAAGGAGCTTGTCTTAAAGTCTAAAGCTAAATATTCACATTTTAGAGGCAAAAACAAATGAATTTTTAGTCATTTTTGCTTGAAAAATGACAAAAACAAGTACTCAATGCAGGTTAATAGGTTCATCATTCAACAGTAACATTATCATCATGAGGTGAGATTACAGCAACACAATGAGAGTAAAACAGAAATCTTCATTCAAGTGAAAGACTAAATCACAAGTGCACAGAGCAGGTAGCATGACGGGGGAGGGGGCGGTACAAGAATTACAGTTCAGACCTGCACAGTGAAGACAAAATGGGCCTCATGCAGCAAGACTTTTATACTATTTTCATACTATTTTATCCTAACTTTCCACCCTCCTACAGTTCGACCAGGACTACCGACAGACCAGCCTCTTCTGCTTCACGGAAACCTGGCTTACCGAGGACACAGACCTGCAATTAGATGGCTTCAGCATCATTCGTTTTGACCGGGACGCAGCGAGAACCAGGAAATCGATTGGGGGCGGGCTCTGTATGGCTGTCAACAGAAAGTGGGCTACAAACTTTACAGTGAGAGAGACCGAGAGCTGTAAGCACTACGAGCTGTTGACAGTGTCTTTCAGACCGCATTATTTACCCCGAGAGTTCTCCCAGCTGACTGTGATTCTAGCATACGTCCCAGGACCGGATTTTATCACGGCGGCAGAGCGGATAGCTGACAGCTATCACAGAGCTGTCAATCAGACTGAAGCGCAGCCTGTGTTTCTCCTGGGAGATTTTAATCGCTGTGACGTCACATCACACTTGCCTGACCTGGAACAATACGTCACCACTCCCACCAGAATGAACAATATACTGGACCTGTGCTATGGAAATATCCCAAACGCATATGTATCAAAACCACGCCCCCCTCTCGGCCGGTCAGACCACAACGTCATCCTTCTGCTACC
>JAJHUR010102231.1:0-12500 GCA_027495735.1 Lutjanus campechanus | reverse complement strand
GAGTAGTAGGAGATCAGGTGAGAGTAATGTTCTAATTGAATAGAGACTGACAGGCCAAAATATGTCCTGAAAAACAGGACAGAGCTACAAAAGACAACTGTTTGTCCAGAAATCCTTTATGTTCTCACTGTAGCTCAGTGATGGTATCTGAAGTGAGCACACATGACTAAGACAGTGGTACTTGTCCTCAACTATTGCTGTTTTCCTGACATCTACAGTTGGTGACCAGTCTGTCGTTCAATCTAATGCATCAAGTAGCTGTTGAGACATTGTATAAAAGCCTGTCTAAAGAAGACGTTCAAAAGATGAAGCTGATTTCATGCTGCAGTTTGTTTCCATCCAAATGCAAAGTGCATTTCTTTTCAAATTTTTTGTTCACAACAAAATGAGGTTCACGAGTAGAGATAAAAGCTGTCCATTAAGAAATGCTTAATTGTTTTTATTTGGGTGATTGTAACAATTGAACACACCAAGAATTTTAACACACCAATTTAATTTTACAAAGAAATGCTACCTCAACCAAAATGGTTGTTGGTCAGTCCATCACTTATAGACCGAAATATCTGAACATCTACTTAATAGAGTATCATGAAATTTTGTAAAGGTATCAATAATGCGAGGAAAATGAACCCTAAAAACTTTGGTTATCCTTGTGGTTTTGTGTGTAGCAGACAGGTTCCCATTTAACAAGGCAATTTGTATTGCGCTCAGTTTCATTTCCGTAAATCCCATTCTGTCAGTCATCTATCTTTTATTTTCATCAGTTTCTCTCCTTTTTCTTCTATTGACTATATTTTCATGGAGTGGAGTCATGCTGCTTTGGGAGAAGTAAACCATTTCCGACTCACAAGGATGCCTCCTTGCCTCAGTTTGCACCACGCAGAACAAACTTTTGACATGAGTCTTTAGAATGATGGCTGTGTACAATCAATCCATTTCTAAAATTTGCTTTGCGCTCGGTCTGAACACATCTTTAGAGAAGATAGAGGGAGCTTTTAAGATTAGACAGAAAATTCCTGACAGCTAGTCTGTTAGCTCGGAGCAGGTTTATTAAACACTGGAGGAGCAACAGCAGCAACAAAGGATCTTCCAGCAGCTTAAACACTGAGCAGAAAGCAGCACTGAGCCCCTGCTGTACCAGGGGATTCCTCCCTTTGAGAAATGACTTCAGGCCTAGTTTTCTAATCCAGATCCAATTTCAATACAATTACCCAGATTGTTCCGTAATTCATCACTGAATGAAAAGTCCAATCTCCTCCTGAGAGAAATTAAGAGGCAGGAATTGAGCCGGTGACACAGAAGATTGGTGACATGTCTTCAGAGCAGAAGTCCTCTTTTTCTTCCTTTGGTAATTGTGAATGGTTAGGATCTGATGTGGGGTCAGAACGTCTGTCACTGCTGCTATGATTAATTACCGGGATGTAATGTGACTGGCTGCAATGGGATCAGCAGATAGAGGATTACTGTTCGCTTGATTTGTAAGAATGGATCGCCTCCACCTACAGTATGCGAGTGTTGTGTGTCTGCAGGTTCTCTGTTCTCACCATTGCCTAAAATGCCAACTATTTGTTGCTTTTGGCCAATTTTTAATTCAATATATAACCCCTGTAAATGCCAGATGTGTTTCAGTCACCAGTTTGGCTCATTCATCTCATGTGCATATGATGGAACCAACAAATATTCCAAATGATATCATTTAAAATATATTAGTTGGCGTATCCAGGCCCTCTAAGAATCTGATCCTATACCCCTACCAGCAGGATGACATCCTTTGTATGTGCCTTCCAAAATCCAAATCACACTTGAAAAAATGAATCAGTTATGTAGGTTGGTTAGGTTTAGGCATTAAAACAACTTGGTTAGATTTAGGGAAGCATCATGTGTTGGGCTCCAATTACTTATTTGTTAAGGTTAGGGGAGCTCTGTCATTATGGTATGCATACACAATAAAAACCACATGATTAAGCTAAGGCCAGAGTCTTGCATGTTTTGCAAAACTGCACCTGCAAAGCTCAGCACCAGAACCGTCCAGTTTCCTGCATTTTAGTCATGTCTGGATCTGCCCGAACTTGCCATCTGATTAAACACACATATTGTCTGCAGTTGCTCACTTGTCATTTGTCCCTTACTTGTTTTCTTACAATAGTATGTGCCATTTTGCACAGCACCTGTGCTCCTGCAGCTCTTGATGTGTTTCCTCTGTGACAATCTGCCTACCTCGCAGCTATCAACTGACAATGTTACTCTCACAGTCTGTGATCACACCAATCTTCAAATGTCCAGCCTGGCCATCAATGATGTTTTGTCCACAGCTGCCTGTGTGTCATTCATTTTGATGGAGCAGTGAGCGACAAGCCTACATCGCTGTCATGACGTCCCAGTATTTGGATGGATGGGAATTATAGGGTTTAAGGTTGAGTTATTGGCTTTCTCAATAAAACAGTCCTGGTGGCTGATTAGGCCTGTGTTGACGTCAACACAGTAGGAAACTGGGCACGAACAGCTGTCCTTCGTGGCCACGTTTTGTTGACCCATTAAACCACACTGACCTCTGACCTCCTGGGACTTTGTGGCATCACCTAACTCCCTCTTTTGCTTTGCTGAACGAACTTCTTTATCACTAAGCAGCACAATCTGCACATGCACGCGAGTCGGACACATTACTGTAAAAAGAAAGTAGTTATTCAGTTTATTTGTCCAATAATCTCCCTTTCAAATTGTCATTTAGTTTGTATGCCTCCGTGCTGCCAACAGCCATGGTCCAGTTGTCCATCCATCATTCGCCTTCTTGTGAACACAATACCTCAAGAACGACTTGACAGAATTTCTTCAGACTTGGCACAAATGTTCACTTGGACTCAAAAATCAACTGATTAGAGTTTGGTAGTCAAAGGTCAATGACTGCACACCATTTTAGCCATAACTCAAGAATTCATACACTAATTGACTAAATTATTAAATTTCACGGAAATATGTAATAGGATAAAAAGTTGAAATTATGACATCATAATATTCAGCTCTCTATCAGTCCTCTGTCCTTGGTTTGGACAGACATGGATGTAAACTGTAACTGGTTGACTGGTTGGAGGAGACAAACAACTGTGAGGAAGTATTTCTACTTTTTGACTGCTCTGTTTTATACGACCATTAACAGCTGACCGCTCACTCTTCTTACATGACCACTAGGGGCCTCGAGTGATCAATAGCTGCTTCAGTTTGAAATCTTGGTTGCATCTGTCAGTTGTGGTGGCATTGCAGTAGGTGCTTCACCATCTGCTCCCTGGTGGGGTTGTTCTGCACTGTGCCTAGTGACCTGCTCTAGTGGCATTCCGTTTTTATTTACATTTTACCCAATTTTGGGGGATCTGGGGCTGTATTATTATATATCTTGTTAGTGATATTGGTATACATACTTGCTCTGAGGCAGAAAATGGCCGCGACCCATTCCTGTAGCAGCATGTACAACCACAGATAACCGCAGGATGAGTCTTTATTGCTTTTGTAATCCTCAATTGGCTCTCAATCTCTCTCTCTCCCTCTTTCTCTCTCTCTCAGTGGGATCCCTGGGAAGAAGTGCGGAACCATCATCTTCACAGCCGAGGAGCTCAGTAACTGCCGGGTTAGTATCAGATCATACTCAGGACACACACGGACACACACGCTCAGTTATACAAACAGTCCGAGACAGGGGTCAGGAAGTTAAGCACTCCAGCCTGAATTCATGACACTCACGTCGTGTGTTTCTATTTTTAACTCAGCAGAGTGAATTTAAATGACCGCACAGAATAATTCTGTCATCTGCATCAAGTGGAAAGAAAGTGAATTTGTACTTTTCCCTCAAAGTGATGATGAGAGCTGCTCATGAATTATTTATCCAGTCTTATAGTTCCCTTTTCTTGCCACAGTGGGTAAATAATTAGACACTCCAATCAAAGAGAGAAGCACATGCACGCACACACACACACACACACACACACACACACACACACACACATGTACTTACCATTGTATTAGTGTGCACTTGTACATGCAAACTTATGCAATTACATGGTCATGCTTTGAATATTGTGGAAGTAGTTTGCTGTAATGTATACACAGAATTAAGTTTAACCTTCCTCATATCAGATCATGCGTATGAATGTGAGGGGAGTTAACTCACACTGCAGGCTGTACAGCAGTGATGATGGTGTACTGCAGAGAGCTTCAGGGCTTCAGGACTCAAAGTTTACATTCACATTTGTTAGTTATGGGTCACAAGTCGTTCTCTAGAACAACATCCCTGGTTAGGTTTATGTCATGGATGAAATGTCTGTTCTATTTAAGGTTTTAAAGGCATAGTTTGTATTTTTCAAAATGGTGTTGTATGAGGTACTTAAACATCATCAGTGTTTTACCTGCAGTAGATGGCGGGTGGCACGGCCCCAGTTTGGAGAAGCAGCAGGAGTACTGGTGTAGGAGGCTAAGCAATGTACTGCTGTCGCCTAAAAAAAAAATCTTTATCAGTTTAAAGTGACAGTTCAACCTAAAATTAAAAATACATATTTTCCCCTGGCCTGTAGTGCTTTTTATCTATCTTGATAGATTTGGTGTGAGTTATCTGCCTTAGAGATGTCTGCCTTCTCTCCAGTATAATGGGACTAAATGGTACTCGGCTAAAAAAATACATTTGAAAAACTCAAAAACAGTATCTCTTTCCAAAAACCATAAGCCGCAGACCTTACTGTGAGCAGTTTCATGTAGGAACTACTTTCTTCTTACAATAAATAGAGTTTCAGTTCTCAAGTAGTTCTAGTAGATTCTACTGCAGAAAGAACGTAGTTTCTACACCAAACTGCAACTTCAAATCATCATCTTCATCTTCAAATCAGACATCTCTTTGGCTGATAACTCCGAAACTCACGCACAAAAAATCTAGATGGATAAATAGCACTACAGGGTGAACTGTCCCTTTAAGTGTACGCTATATTTAGAATATTTTCGTCCCTTTACCTTGCTGCCAGACAGCCTTTTCTGACAGAAAAAAACATTATATAATCCAAATATCACTCTCTCCAAAGCCAAAAGCAGGAATTTAACTTGCAGATCACAGAAGGTATTGATCCACTGCTGCCTCGATCAGTTAGTTTGTTTGTGTGACTGAATCAGACCTAACCCTGAACACTGAAATCATGTATTAACTCAAGCAAATGAACCAATCAAGGTAGATCAGCAAGTCACATGTTCTGCAAGGTAAAATTATTGTTTTTGTCAAAGGTGTCTGGTAGCTTTGGAGAGATTGATATTTGTTTTATATAATGTGCGCAATGTGTGCTTAAACCGATTTTTTTCAGGTCTCTAAAATAGGTCTTGCTGCTGACCCTGTCCGCAGCAGTACATTGCCTAGCTTCCTACACTGGTACTCCTGCTGCTTCTTCAGTCTCCTTCACGTGTCGACCACCATCTGCTGTAGGTAAAACACTGACTGCGGATCACTACCTCATACAACCCCACTTCAAAAAAAAAAAAAAATCTGATCTATCCCTTTAACAAACCAATGTCCCTCTAACTTTTGTACCTGATTAGTCTGAGACAGATGTCCCAGACTAATCAGAGGGAGACACTTCACTCTACTGCAGCTGGACATGACTGTTCTTGGCACTTGAATAAGCCAGACATTCCATATAATCCAGATGGCTTACATTAGTGCCTGCCGTGTATACGGGCAAAATGTCACTGAAAAAAAACAAAAACTGAAGAGCCTCTGTACACCTGTGTGTGATTTCCTTCTCTGAAAAATCATCGGAAAAACAGCATAATACATTTTCCATCTCTATCAGCTGTCACTAAATGCACGTGGGACTGAAAAATATTGATCATAGAGCCTGATAAACATTTGCACTGTTCTTTTAAGAGCTATAAATACAAAATAACATTGTTAGCTATCCAACTTTAAATCAGGTGTTTCTTCTTCACCAGTTTCCGTGCAGAACTATCCAGCATCTGATTAAAATCCAGGGCTCTGACCAGGTGGTGAGATGCAAATAGCTTATTATACATTCTGAACTCAAAGGGAGGTTTGCTTCTTGAGATATTGAATATTTTCCACCCATTGCACCCACCCATTGGCATGAGGACAGCTTCCTCACGTTGATCTCCCCATAAACTCTGAAGTTATTCTGGTTTGTTGTCTTTCCCCCGTGTCTACATCTCATGATGACATCGGTTGAAAACCCACCTATAGAAGACACGCTGGGGAATCAGGGAAATCTGTCTAAACACGGTGCACTTATCAAAAGAAACAGGAAGGACTGAGTTCAAATGTCCTTTCATGTTGATTCATGTTAAATGTTTAAAGGACCAGTGTGTAGGATTGGTGGCATCTAGCGGTGAGACTGCAGATTTCAACCAACTCGTCTCACTCTCTCCTTCCAAGCATGTAGGAGAGAATACGATGGCCGTGAAAATGTGAAAGGCTGTATCTAGAGCCAGTGTTTGGTTTGTCCGTTCTGGGCTTCTGTAGAAACATGGTGGCCTCTGTGAGAGAGGATCTGCACCCTCTGTAGATATATAAAAGCTCATTCTAAGGTAACCAAAACACAATAATTCTTATTTTCATAAAGTAATGAAAACTTTTGAATATTATATTCCATTTCTGCTATATTCTGCCAACAGATCCCTGAAATCTTCTGCACTGGTCCTTTAAGTACTGTTGCTATGTGCAGTACTGATAATAATAAGCAACAGTAATCACTGCAGTGCCCCTTTAATTATCAAAATAAATATAAATTCAATGAAGGCTAAAAATGAAAACTGAAAATATAAACATTGATTTAGACCAAACAAAGGCACGGTGTGCATCAGTTTACAGACAGGTCAGCTCCTTCCTGATTGGCTCATACACACTCAAAAGACTACAGTGCAATTTTGAGGTCAGGAAATACAGTTTTAGTTTATGTGACTTGTCTTTCACAGGATCCTCACACGTAAGCAGCCAGTTTTTATACAATAATATTCATGTTTTGATAAAGAAAGAAAAATAGAAATAATAAAAACAGGGTCCTGGTTGTTTTTGTGTCTAAGAGACAAATACGATTTTTAAAATTTATTTATTTATTTATTTTGTTCCAGTATTGAGCAAGAGTGCTGCAGCCATCAGAAACTAAGCTGAGCTACAACAAAATCCCTTTGGACAAACTGCACAGATTCTTATTCTGTTTCTGACAACATTACGGAAAAGATCCCTACAAAGGCGGACCTTTTTTAGAGTAATATATTTTGTTTAAAGGCATAGTTCACCCCAAAATGAAAATTCAGTCATTATCTACTCACCCTCATGCCAATTGAAGGTCAGGTTTAGTTTTTTAGTCCACAAAACACTGCTAGAGTTTCACAGGAAAACAGTGTTGCAGAATCTCCCAAACAATGGAAGTGAATGAAGCTTTTAAAATGTAAAAAAAAAAAACCAACAGAATAAAAACATAAAATGCCTCCATACTGCTCGTCTGGTGTAATCCAAGTCTCCTAAAGCCCCAACATGCTGAGTTCACTAAAAAATGTTATTAGCACCATGATTTTAGCCTGAATCTTCACTGTAGATCTTTAGCTTGGAGCCACGTTCAAGTGCACATGCACACTGTCTGAACTTTGTGTGTGTTGTGACCAGACTTGGATTACACCAGATGAGCAGTATGGAGGCATTTTATGTGTTTTCCAGTTGTTGTTTTTTTTTTCTGTTTTAAAACTGGTCACCATTCTCTTCCATTGTTTGGGAGATTCTGCAACACTGTTCTCCTGTGAAACTCCAGCAGTGTCTTGCAGACTAACAAAATAAACCGAACCTCAGTCGGCATGAGGGTGAGTAGATAATTACTGAATTTTAATTTTTGGTTGAACTTCCCTTTAATTAGAAACTGTTTCATTGATCTCACCAAACTAACCAGATTCCCTTTGCAAAACTGTAATTTGGTCGTTCAAACTTGACAGAAGCAAAATAAACATGTCTTGGTTGGTCTTTCCACTGTTTCAACAATCACAGCTCTGGTTTGGTCTGAATAAACACTAACTTCACAGCATTAGATGTGAAAATATCAAGAGGGAGGTTGGACATCGGAGAAATCGCAGGGAGAAACAAGAATATTTTTACATCTCCCTCTCTGAGTTAAGGGTTTAGTTCAACCAAACTACCAGAGTTGATTGCTGGAACAGCACAGAGATCAACCAAAACGTTTTTGGTGCGTTATATTTTGTTTCAGTCGAGTTTGAACGAAGTGTTAAATTTGCGGTTTTGCAAAGGGAATCTGGTTAGTTTGGTGAGAGCAATAAAACAGCAGTTTTGTTAAACAAAATATATCTTACTCTGTCTCAGTCTGTCTTAGTAGGGATCCTTTCCATAATGTTGTCAGACACTTAAAGCAACAATCTGAGCCTGTCGGTGGTAAAACAAGCACTTTTACTGGATGCACTCTGCATGCAGTTTCCCAGAGGGAGTTCCTCGCAGCTTAGATTCAGTTCTGCTGGCTGCAGCAGGCTCCCTCAATACTAGACCGAAAAATTGTTGCTTCCATTAGTTACTTAGACACAGTAACACGGGAAAATCTGGTCCAGGTTGCAAAAATACCTTTTAAGAGCAGACAGCCAAGCCCCAAGTCCAAGAGAAGTCCCACATCTTAACCAGTGGGTTTTCAGTTCTAAAGAGGTCACAGTGTGTTTTTATGGACTTGACATCTATGTGAACAAACGAGTATGGTGAAGAATGGTGATTCATTCAAAGTCCAGCTGTAAGACTGAGGACAGACTGTTGTTGCTCTTTCAGGACATAGCTACCATGCAGCTCTGTGCCAACAAGCTGGATAAAAAGGATTTCTTTGGCAAGTCTGACCCTTTCCTCGTGTTCTACCGGAGCAACGAGGACGGGACGTAAGTGTGTGTGTTTTGTTGTTAGGTGTGTGTGTTTGTTAAATGATTATACATCCTTTATTGTTCAGTCCATCTGTCAGTCCTCCAGCTGAGGCGAGTGCGCCGCTCCTCTGCTCTGTCACAACTCTTCCCTTGTTACTGGCAGCAGCTGAAAATCTGCCAGCAGATTCCTCTGTTGGATCCAGTCCCATGAGGAGTTTGAAAGCTTCTTGCCCGTCAGATGGAAGAAGGGCTAATAGATTTGCTTGACACTGAGACAGAAAGTTCTAATCTGTACTTACTATAGCCTTCAATATTTCAGACATACAGTTCAGGATCAAAACCCAGTGTGAGCCTATTCTGTTTCTGCTGCCTCATGCTGAAGAATTCATTCAGCTGAGATGTGTTTCAACACACTGTCTGGGTGTGTGAATGAGCTGCCTTTTAACACTCACACAGGGAGTAAAAACTATTACACACACACATAAGCACATGTTCTTTACTTCACAAACTTTGGTAACACTTCATTTGAAGGGTGCATAAGACTGTCATGACACTTTTAGAACTATGACATAACACCTCTCATGAACATTAAGCAGTCTTTATGAATGTTTGTGACTGTTGTCAAGTGTCACTTGGTCAATTATGTAATTTTTAATACAAAGTTGACATTGTTTGAGGTGTCTTTGTTATGACAACTTGACATTAACCAAGACAACGTAAACTGTAAATGTCTTTGTTATGACAACTTGAAATTAACCAAGTAAAGAATGTCTTTGTTATGACAACTTGACATTAACCAAGACAACGTAAACTGTAAATGTCTTTGTTATGACAACTTGAAATTAATTACGACAACATAACCTGTCAGTGTCTTTGTTATGTCAACTTGACATTAAACAAAACAACATAACCTGTTAATCTTTTTTTTAGGACAATTTGAGATTCACCAAGACAACAATGCCTTTGTTATTACAACTTGACATTAACCAAGACGACATAACCTGTCATTGTCTTTGTTATGACAACTTGACATAAACCAAGATAAAAAATACTCATGAAACGCTTATAATGGTCTCATGACAGTCAATGTCAAAACCAACCACATATGACAGTATAATGTATCATTAAAGGTGTAGTTAGCGATGTGGGAGAAAATGAGTAGAGAGGTTGTTGATACTTGAAGTGTAAACGAATACATACCCACCCCTCCCTTCATACTCCATACCCCGGGCTCTACCCCCCGAAGTTCATGGACATGCATTGTCATAGAAACGGCCGTAGAAACTAAAGCAGCAGTAAAGCAGCTGAAATAGCCAAGTTGTGAGTTAGCACACTGCTAAGCCGCAAAGCTAAGGTTAGCTGACGCGTCAAACTGTACCCACAACTCGACTGCTATTATAAATAGATAACATCACAACAACAGTACATTTTGGCAGATTAGACAATATGATGAATGCCTGACAGCTGTTACTGTTATGTGAAGCACCGCAAAGCTAATGTTGCTCACCTGTCCAGCAGAGAGACGGTGACCTCCGCGTCTGTGTTTAATCAGTTTTATTCCGTTTTTTTAATTTATGCTCCTCCGACCATTTTCTCTTGGGCTGTTTTTCAGCCATGGCGAATGCAAAATATCTGCACCTGATATATCGTGTCTCTCTCTTACTCTGACTGCGTACGTTACACCACCTACTACTCCCCCTCCCCCCTATGTCTGACCTGTGCACGAGTATGAACCGGCCCCCCGGGCATGAGGGGGTGGACCCATGTTTTGGTGGCTCGATCCGAGCCACAGATTTACCTGCTGAAATTCAGGCTGTGTATTGAAACCGGATTTTTTTTTTCAGCATGCTCTCAGAAGTGACAGCTTGCGGATAGTGAGAAGAAATACGGTGATTTTGACTAAAAGTGCGTCGGATTATGATCGCTAGCTATGCCTTTAAAACATAAAGCTAAATAGTTTCTTCATGTTTGATAATTAGACCTGCTATGAAATGTTTATGACAAGTTATGTGGTTAGTGTCAAGCTGTCATAACAAAGCCATTGACAAGTTATGTTGGCTTGATTAAAGTGAAGTTGTCATTTCAAAGGCATGACATCAAAATGAATGATAATGATAATGAAAACAGTAACATTCATAAAGGCTCCTTCTTGTTCACGACAGGTGTCATGTCAGTCTTATGTACACTCCTTCAAATAAAGCATTATCCAAACTTTACAAACTACAGGATGTGGAGATCAAACCCTTTTTGACAGATTTTCTGTCCATGCTAGCTCCCATTAACGTGTTCGTTTTGAACAAAAAGTTTTTTTGAATTCTCATCCCCACCATGTCGAGCTGTCTCTTTGTGTTTCCAGCTTCACCATCTGCCACAAGACCGAGGTGATCAAGAACAATCTGAACCCTGTGTGGCAGCCGTTCACCATCCCTGTTCGAGCACTCTGTAATGGAGACTATGACAGGTGAGGGGACAGCACAGGTCTCACAGGTCACATGTTATTATCATCCACCACTGTCAAAAGGGTCTTGAGTAGTCTGACTGCTGGCAGGTGATAAATGATCTTATCTTCATCATGTTGGTTTTAAACCGTTTTAAACACTTCACATCCGCTTGGCATAAAATGTAGTCCGTATTTCAGTGAGGAAGAATTATGACTGTGAATGTGACAGTGAGAAAGTACACTGAACGAGACAAAAACATGCAATATAAAAAGTTTCCTCTTTAAAACTTTGATCTGCTACTGAGAAATACTGATGTGTTTTTCTTCGGAATGACAGAGAAAAGTCGGTATAATGACAGAGCCTGCTGAGTGTGTGAAGTTGATGTTGGACTCTGTGGTGGTCAGAATAATGCCAGCAGTCGGCCGTGCTGTCAGTCTCAGGCCAGTGCTGGTGTTATTGAGACCAACATGGGGGCAATGCAGCAAAAACCTCAACAACCCGCCCTGCTTTTTTGCAACCAGTGGAGTCTCCCCCTGAATGTCTGAAGTCCAAGAAAAGTTTACTTTCTGACTTCCTGTTCCTCTATCAATCTCTCTCTGCCACTGCTCTCTCTCACCCTCACCGTCTCTTCTCTCTGTCCGTCTCACCTCCCTCCAGGACGGTCAAGGTGGACGTTTACGACTGGGACAGAGACGGCAGGTAAGTTATTTCGCTCGCCGTCTCTCTCTTTTTTCTTTTCCTTTATTCATTTTCAGCTGCAGATTGAATCCCTCAAATGTCACACCTTGTTCTGTCTGGAGCCCGTTCCTTCAGTCAAATGATTAGGTATTAGAACAGATGGAGGGCTCCACCCGCCCGGCGTGAGCTGGGTGATAAATCAAAGACAGCTTGCAGGTAAAAAGTAGCAGCTGAGTGGACACGAGGTCAGGGTTTATGAGCGCTGACCGTAGTACTGACAGAGCCTCTCTCCCTCACTGACAGTGGGTTACTGCAGGGGCTCCTCTCACGGGCTTGTGGGCTTAATTAGAAACCTCACGTGGGTTTTTCAGACTGTCTGGCCTTGTGTTCCCGCTGTCCATAAATTTCAGTTTGGATTCACTGGAAATTCGTGTGGTTTTTCATAAATCCCCAGTCCCAGATTTCCAAATCCCTGCAAGACAGGAGGAAACTCAAGGTAAATGT
>JAJHUR010102230.1:1638-37169 GCA_027495735.1 Lutjanus campechanus | reverse complement strand
TTTTTTTTGGCCATTATTAAGGAGACTATTGTTTCATTGTGTGTAGTTGGCGCATAGCATGAATTTCGGGTCATTTTGGTAATACAGCACACACTCTTCACTGCTTCAGTGAATATGGACCTCTTATCATGTTTCTATGGAGACTCAGAGTAACCATAGAGAGAAAAGAAATATTGAGGCCAAGTTTTACTACATTGAATGCTTGCAATGCTGTTGCTTGTGCATAAGATACAGTTCATTTCCCACATTAGGCTGGTCTGTTGTGCATGCAACACCATTTAGAGTACTTGATGTAGTAAAACATGGCCTTGATATGTATTTTTTTTCTTTAAGGCTACTCCAGGGCTCCATATCTTTCTTTTGCGATCAATCTAAGTTTCTCCCCTGGTCTCACTGTCAGTTCCAGCTGCTTTAAACGCCATCCTCTGTCCATGTATTAAAACTTCCAAACCAACGTCATATTTCCAGATGTGCAGGAGAATCCATTATTGAAACAAATGCAGGCAGCAGCAGGCAATGGTGAGGCTGAGATGGAGACAGAGAGCCCAGGAGGTATTTCAGAGACTCTTACCTCATAGTAAACCTCTGTTTTCCCTCTGAATTTATGTTGTCACTCCTTATTCGTCCCTCAGCCCCCCCAAGAGCCCCCACAGTCATTCTGGGTTGGAAACTCACCGGTCTTTTTTGTCCCACAGCGTCTTCCTGGTCACTTTCCTCTGCATGGTTCTTGTTTTCCAGCTCATCTCCAGTGAATGGCACCTCTGCAGAATAGTGCTGCCTTCACTGGAAGACGAAGTTTCCAAAAATCCTCGTTTACAGACATTTGTCGCCTGAAGTATTCTTTTGTTTCCCATGCTAGTCTTAATTAACTAATTCTGGCTTTCACTTGTTGTAAACATGACTGTTGCCACTGGTGCGTTACATCACTGTAAAGCAAATTTAAAGGTGTATTAAGATTAATTAAAATGAAAAACATGATACTTTATTCAGCAACAAATAATCTTCATAATCTTGAGATTGTGGATGAATCAAAGAACTACTTTGGCTACAAATGCTGTAGAAAATATTGAATTTAAGTATTGGTATTTTGCACAGATCCTGATATGTTGTTCCCTCTGTCATCATGACTGCTGCCTTTCCTCTGTGTCTTCACTTCTTCTATTTTAGTGCAGAAATTCAATCAGATAAGAAACAAAGATATGATAAGAAGCAGACTTCACCACCCTGAGATCTCCTCTTGTGTGTTCAGTGGTTATTTTTACCCAGATTTTTTTGTTGTTTGTGTGTTTGTTTCAGCTCCTTTCGGAATGCAGTTTTTCCCTTTTGTGAGCACAAGTTTTACCACCATAAGGGTTAGACAGATTTGAGTCTGGTCCCTCCCTTTCTTAATTTTCTTAACTAGCCGAGAATCCTGCTCTGGCTTAAAGGGATAGTTCAGATTGTTTGAAGTGGCGTTGTATGAGTTACGTAGTCATAGTCAGTGAATTACCTACAGTAGATGGCGGTCAGCACACCCCCAGTTTGGAGAAGCAGAGTGGAGTACAGGCATGGAAGCTAAACAACATAAAGCTGTGGACAGGGTCAGCAAAAAACGCTTACTTAATTTTTTACACTGTTTAGAATATTTTCACCTCTTTATCTTACCATCAGTCTTTTCTGATGGGAAACCACCTTTATACAAGTTAATATCACTTTCTCCCATTCAGCCATTTGCAAAAACAGTCATTTTACCTCACAGAATACAGGAGATATTGACTTGATCTGTTAATGTGCTCGTGTTATTGTGAGATCGAGGCAGCAGTAGACCAGCAACCTCCGCACTCTGTGAAGTAAAATGACTGATTTTTGTCAAAGGAGTTTGGTTGGTTTGGAGAGAATGATTTTTGGCTTACACAACAGTGGATTCCCGTCAGAAAAGTCTGTCTGACGGCACGGTAAAACAGCAAAAATAATCTAAATATTGTGTACACTTAGACTAATATTGATTTGGTGGACTTTTTTAAAGGTGGCTAAAATGCATTTTGCTGCTGACCCCGTCCACAGCAGGACATTGTTTAGCTTCCTGCATCTTCTACTGTAGGTAATACACTGACTATTAATAAGTACGTCCTACAAACCTACTTCAAATAATCCGAACCATCCCTTTAAGACAGTCTAAAGATCATTTGGAGATTTTCCCGCCCTGACAAGAACATAACATCCACCAGTCTTCAAAGCTTATTTCAGTCTAACCCTATGTACCACTTGCACTAATACCTCAATAGGGGTATAATGTCCTCACATGGCCTATTTAAAGCCTCCACTGGTTCCCAGCTGTTGCCCCGTAAATGAACTGGAGCTCTTTCACCTTTAAGGATATTTATCTCCCACTAGATCCACATTAAAGCTCCTTTTTCTCTCCCTTCAGTTTGTTTAAAGGCAACCAGCCAGCTGACGACATCACCCTGTTTGTCTTCCTTTTCTCCCTCACCCATCCACCCTTTCATCTCCCTCTCATCCCCTCCACCCATTCCCCTCCCCCACCGATCACAATCTTTACGTCTCATCCATCTATTCCTGCCCACAGTAGAGTCCGGACCCGCGGTGCCGGCGGCTCCTCTCCTGCAGCTGGAGAAATGCTGCACCAGGAACAACAGCGCCACGCTGGCCTGGAGGGTGATGGCGCCCCCTGGCAACCCCATCGAGGGCTACATCCTTGAGCTGGACGACGGAAACGGAGGGCAGTACAGGGTCGGTGCTTCACAAAAACACGCACTAAGTCGGAATATGTATAGAGTCTTAGAAATAAGGGTTCCAATAGGGTTCCTCTTGGAGGGCTGAGGTTCTACCCAGAACCATTTGCTTCTTTGTTGAAGAAACAGTTTGTCAAGGGTTCTTTGTAAAACTAAGGGTTGAAATAAGAACCCTTTTCAACTAAAGAACACTTCAGCATTCTTTAGAAGCAAATGGTCCTGGGTCGAACCTCAGCCTTTCAAGAAGAACCTTTCTGGAACCTTTATTTCTAATAGTGTAGTTAAATATGTGTGTCGTCAGTAAACATGCATTTTAAGTGCATGAGTTCTCTTCTATAGTAAATACTTGAGCCCGCGTAGCAGCGAACGTACATGTGCATGAACTTAATCTGCATTTGTAATGATGAGACTAAAATGTGTGTGCGCTCCCAGGAGGTGTATGTGGGGAAAGAGACGGTGTGCACGGTGGACGGGCTCCATTTTAACAGCTCCTACAACGCCAGGGTGAAAGCTTACAATGCCATCGGCGTAGGGCCGTACAGCAAGACTGTGGTACTCAAGACGTCTGACGGTAGGTTGTGTGTGTGTATATATGTGTGTGTGTGTGTGTGTGAGAGAGAGTCACTTCTGTCCTGTCCCAATCACGGAAGAATAAATCCTGTTCTCATCAATCCACAGTCCACACGTCATGCCTTGGTCAGGTGACAGCAACTGACCACCAGAGCTGACAGGACAGGATAAAAAAAAAAGAAGAAAGACAACAGAACGACTAGCATTATGTTCAAACAAATATATTCTGTCCTGTCCCAATCCTGTGATGAACAGTGAAATTAACCTCCATCTGGTGGGACACAGGATTCCTGAAAAAATGTCCAGTGTGTTTGTAGCTTTACTTCCGGTTTGCAACAAACAAACAAACAACACTACAACAACACTATTTAAAACAACAAAAAACTAAACTGAAATGAGCAAACTGTACTTAAACTGTAATTGGCACCAAGTGGCAGAAAAATGGCAATCTGTCTTTGTTTTTTGTTTTTTTTGTTCTTCACTTTTGTCTGTGATGAGTTTTGGAAAACAGGTTTTGAGACATTCATTAATTTGTAATGTCTCTGAAAAGAGTCTGGAGGTTTTTTAAGGTAAAGACAGAAGAATAAGAAGCACTATAGTGTTTTATGTAGGACACAAGTTGGAGAGGAAAGGAAAGGAAAGACAATGGACAGAATGGAAGAGGTAAGGTAAAGGGAAGAGAAAACAAGAGAAAAGGAGAAGAAAGGCGAGGAGTAGACAAGAAAGAGAAGGGATGGAAAAGGGGAGAAGAGGATGAGAAGGGAAGGGAATGGAAAAGCAGACAGTGTTGAGTGTTGAAGGAAGGAAAAGAAAGAAGAGTGAAAAAGAAAAGGAAGGAAAAAATTAGAATGAAGAAGAAAAGAAACGGGAGAAAGGAGGGGAGAAAAGGGATGATAACTTCTTTCAGAGCCGCTGCAGTGGGACGAGGATGAAAAGTTTTGCTAAACCGCTATGCGCACATACACGCACACACACGCACACACACGCACACACACGCACACACACGCACACCAATAACAATGAGCATTAGTCTGTTTTCTGACTGATAACCGCTCATCCCTCCCGCCCTCTTTCTTCTTTTTCTCTGACATCTTTCTTTCTGCCTTCTTTTTCTTCCTCTCACCCTCGTCGCTGCCTCCTCCTCTTCTTCCTCCTCCTCCTCTTTCCTCAAGGACTCTCTAGCGTTCTTTCAGCTACACGGAGGATGGAAATTATGGGATGTGGTGACAAGTAAAAAGAGCAGGCGACAAAAGCTCTGGCTGGAAAACCAAGCACTGATTTTAATGCACACAAAAAAACTGTGGTATAATCTTTTCTGTGTGTGTGTGTGTGTGTGTGTGTGTGTGTGTGTGTGAATATTGGATGTGTCACTACTTATTCAATCACACAGTGTGTGGTTGTAGTGAGATGATGAAGCATTTCTGTCCTCGGGCCCAGATAGTGAATATGTCGCTGACGTTTCTGCATCAGCATGTGTGTGTGTGTGTGTGTGTGTGTGTGTGTGTGTGTGTGTGTGTGCTTTTAGCCTGTAGCTAAACTCTCTCACACTTTTACAGCCCACAAGACTTAGTGTTTCATAAAACTGCCTGACATGGATTTCCACACATAACTCTGTCTGGAAGGAACCACCTGTTAATACATGTATCATGTATTATGTATATTTTATAATGTTTATAGGTATATTGTATATTATCACAAAAACAAAATGTGAATTAGATGTTTCTGTGAGCGTCACTTTTTAAAATTTGTTGAATATTGTGTGAGATATTTTACTATCGGTTCATGTTGGTTATGTTTTATGGTGACAAAAGACAAAATTAAAGAATTTTATCATATTATTGTAATATTGTTATCATTATTATTATATACCAGCTAATATTCATTCAATCACAGGAGAGGCTCGGGCATATTAGAGACTGCAGGGATGACCTTTTCCAAAATGTCCTGACATTTCCAAAGCTGCTTTTCACTTGAACTCTTTCTTGTTAATGAGTTTACAAAGTTTACATTTGCAATTTTATTTTAAATTCCTCCTTCCTCCCGTTTAAACTGTTTGAATTGTGCAAACCCCAGTTCAAAAAAGGTGGGATGTTGTGTTAAACATAAATAAAAACATAATGCAATGATTTGCAAACACTTTTTGACCTTTATTAAGTTGAAAACAGAGCAAATAAACAGGGACATCTCTGAAGAAGACGTCACACAGCCTGGTTTCCTGTGACTGGAATCAGAGAATTGTTACTTTTTGTCTCAAAAAAAGATAAATTGATTATTCAAATAGCAGTTAATTGATTCATACTCGACTAATTGTTGCAGCTCAGGCTGTTATTATAAAGTAATGATTCAAAGATCTCACAGGAAGTTATTGTTGTTATGAAAAGAAACAGAGCAGATTTTTGTTGCACACAGTGGCAAAATGTGTCTTGATACTTCTTCATCTAAAAACTGAGATTAGCTGACAGACGTGGCATCACGACTGACTGTTGTTTCCTTCCTGCAGTGGCTTGGTTCACCTTTGACCCCACCACAGCTCATCGGGACATCGTTCTGACCAATGAAAACCAGACAGTCAGCTGTAACAGCTACGACGACCGCGTGGTGCTGGGAACCGCTGCTTTTTCAAAGGTAAACGCACATTCAATATTGGGTTTCTCGTCACTTTTGTTTTTTGTTTTTATTCATTTTTGCAGTGATATAGCAAGTGATGGGACTTCTTTTTATATATACGTTGGATTTCTAGGTGAAAAAAACATCAATTTCCACTCCACAATTAAAAAGATTTATTCTACTTCCACTTGAATCTCAGGGCGTCCACTACTGGGAGGTCACCATTGATCGCTATGACAACCACCCAGACCCTGCGTTCGGCGTGGCGAGGATCAACACCATGAAAGACATGATGCTGGGGAAAGACGACAAGGCGTGGGCCATGTATGTGGACAACAACCGCTCCTGGTTCATGCACAACAACTCCCACACCAACAGGTAGGAGGAAACTGTCCTGCATGTGTCTTTGGTATAATTTGATTGGAAGCTACCGACAGGTAATAATGTATGTCAATGTGTAATAAATTAAGGAAAGTATTGTGTGTATTTAGTGACTAGCTGATATTAGATTTTTTTGTCCCTCGTTAAGCAGACACAGACACCTGCAGGCACACAGAAGCACAAAATAAACTCTGTCTAAGCTATGTCTTAACATTACATCATTCCTCCTCAGCAGATGCAGTTTGTCCAGTTGTCATGGAAATATAGATGTTTAAAATTCAGTTGTTTTCCGGGCACTTTGTTGCCTGGGTCCAGACCTTCAAATCCGCCCACACCGCTGAGTCGACTGACTCTCTGGAAATGGAGGGTAATGAGTTGATGATTCAGTCTCGTAGCAGGCTGAGCACTTCAAGGACTTCCCGCTTGAAAGTCCAACTTTCGTTTTTCTCAGTAAATCCTTAAAAGCCACAGAAAAATAGGTAGTTGTGGACATTACCATTATTGCATAACATTACCATTATTGTACCAGACAACAGGGCAACAAAAAGTGACCTTTTGTTAAGAGTGAACTGTGAGCTGGTGTGTCCAGGGTCAAGGCTGAACTTTGGGTGCATGGATAATGTATTAGTACTTTGTATGCATCAGTAATAAGTCATTTTGAAGAACAACTGTTGAACTGGTTGTAAAAACCCAACCAAAATCTTTTTATTCAAAAATGAATAATATATTAGAATATATAACATTAATATATTATCATTTATTATTGCAGACCTGAAGATCCCTTCTTCAATAACCCACTATGGTCCCATGGTTTATTATAAAATCACAAAGCTTATTACCATTTTACTCACTTTTTTAACGAGAAAGGTCTGCAGTTTACAGCTGAGTGGCATTTTTTACAACTTCAAAAGTTGTATTTATTGATGCGTTATTACAAGTGTTTAAAATGTTAATGAATTATTTAGTAACCAATAAATTAGCCAGTTAGTTAAATCTTTGAAACTAATTCAAAACTACTTGTACACTATCACTCAATGGTTTGGAATCACCTGTTATATTGATTATGTGTGTATATATATATATATATATATTGATATTGACAATACGGTTATAACTATTTTTTCCCCAGAATATCCTTTGATTTTGAATTTGTTTTCCAGCCCAGAAAAGCACAAGTGACCCTTTATTCATCCAAAATGGTGCAATTGAGCTCTAAATATTTTGGGAACCCCTTGGGGGCCCTTTGCAGTCTACTCAGTGGTTATAATCAATATGTTTAAATTGTGATTTGTTGGTCCATAGTGTTCAGCTGATATCCTGTGATAATCCTGTTCCCAGGTGGCATTTTGTGCCCTGCTTGGAGACAGATCCTCCAGAAACACAGATCAAACTGTCAAACTACGCAGTGTTGATCAAATATAAATTATAAAGATTATGTTACTACATTGTCTATTTATTTCAGGCCTAAAATGGGTTTCGAGGCACATTTTAGTGAACTGTTTAGCTGACATACAAGAAATGTTGTAACCACACGGCTGCCATTTTGGGTCCAGTTTCCAACAGAGGTTCTTGAAATTCAGATCAAATATTCAAACCATGCCATGTTGAGGAAATATGCATTAATATTCTGTTATAGTGTTGCCTGTTTCTCACCTAACATGTTTCCAGAAATGTATTTTAGTGTGCTTTTTAGCTGTAAAATGAGAAAGTTACTAATCAGGCCGCCATGTTGAAAATGAACATGGTGAAGACTCCTCCTCAATCTCAGTATCTGGATGTTTTCTTCATAAAAAAACATAATAATGAGTTGTAACCGACCAGTCTGGTGTATGCAGAGGTCTGTATGGTTATACTGTAGCAGCCTGGTGTCGTTTTCAGGTGATTTAATGAAGTTAAACACAGTGAGCAGCTGTGCGTAGCAGAACTTCTTAGAGGCTGCAGATTCATTAACATATATTTGGTGCCGTTCTGACTCATGCATCAAACTGTTGCTGAAAAGCAACGCCATGCTGTATTCACTTACTACCGTTTACAACTTCTTCCAGTTATGTAATCTGTTCAGCGGGGACCACACTTGGACCGGAACACGTGCTGCTTTTCACTGCTGTTGCCTGCCCACGCTGTAGATACTAGTGGACACCTACTGATTTCAGATGCACCTCCAGTCATTTTGTTCTGGAACCGAGCCTGAACGATTTTGTTTTCCACGTACAAAGCATTACTGTTTTACAACCCCTTCATACAAAATAACATCTATTTGTAAAGACGGCTCTCTACAACCTTAAAAGCATGAAAAACCATTCAAAAATAGAGTAGTCCTCTCAGCCATCAGACCGTATGGAATCGAGCTTTTGTGGCAGGTGATTCCAAACTTTTTAAGGTGACACTGTCTTCCTCCATTCATCATTATATGTTCTGCATTCAGTCTCACACAGCAAAGACATGAAGACACACGCACACACGCAAACACAGACAGGATAATGATACATACACAGGATGACAGAGGGACCCCTGGGGCTCACACAATACAAACTAACAAACACACCAGGGAGTAGAAGAAGAAGACTGCAGGAGACATCAAAACATCTCTCTGCACCATCCCTCTCTGTGTCACAAAGACACCATCAAACCCTCATTAAACATTTATTTAAAAGAAAAAAATGTCTTATTTTTCACAAGAAATACATGAAACCTCTGACTTTATTTCTCTTCTTTTTTTTTAGCCTCAGTCCATCCAGGCTGCAGATTTATTCACTGTGCCATTTGCTTTCATGTTGTTAATCATCTCATGTCTGTGTTTCATGTTGTTATTTACAACGTATTGATTCCTTCGTCTCTCACTCAGCCAAGGCCTGAGGCAAACATCATGTGTTTGTGCAGGTAGTATAGAGAAACACGACTACACGCACGCTTACATGTATAGGTTTCACACCTCAGCTCTCACAGTTTCAGTATCAGCCCAGCATCTTTCTTTAAGGAGGGGAAAACATGAAGTTTTCAAGAAGTGTCCATTTTTGTCACCTGGTCACAGATTCAATTCAGTTCAAAATATCTTAATTTAGTACCATATTATACAAAAGCAGTTCAGAGTGCTTGCATGAGTTTGGTCCATTTCTTTTTAATGAGCTGTTGGGAAACAATAAAAGACAGAAGGGAAGAGAAAGGATTTGCATAATCGGTCAGATGTCAGTTTGTGTTTCATGTTTTCCATCTGTTTTCTATCGTATTGACAATATTTTGGACAGGACAAATCAGGGTCATTTATCCAAGAAGTAAAGCCTGACATGTTAAATAATTGCCAGTAAGTTCTTATGTTTTGAAATTGAAGTGTTTTATTGGACCTTTTGACAAAATCCCCACCAAAATTTTCTATATGTGTCTACGTCTGAGGCCATGGTTGTCAGCAGGAAAGCGGTGGATTGTCTGCTCCGAGTAGGAAATGAGTCTTTACCTCAAGTGAGGGACTTCAAGTATCTTGCTTTCTTGTTTTCGAGTGAGGGGACAATGGAGCGTGAGATGGGCCGGAGAATCGGAGCAGCGGGAGCGGTATTGCGTTCACTTTACTGCACCGTTGTGACAAAAAGAGAGCTTAGCCAGAAGGCAATGCTCTCGATCTACCGGTCAACCTCCGTTCCTGCTCTCACCTGTGGTGATGACTGAAAGAACAAGATCGTGGATACAAGCGGCCGAAATGGGTTTTTCTTAGGAGGGTGGCTGGCATCTTCCCTTATGGATAGGGTGAGAAGCTCAGTCATCCGTGATGGACTCAGAGTACTTTGCATAGAAAGGAACTAATTGCGGTGGTGCAGGCATCTCGTAAGGATGCCACCTGGTCGCCTCCCTAGGGAGGTGTTCCAGGCATATACCACAAATTAACCCTGTTTTGTGTGTGTTTGTGCGTGTGTATGCAGGGCGGAGGGCGGCATCACTAAGGGCTCGACTGTGGGCGTCCTGCTGGATCTGACCAAACACACACTGACTTTCTACATCAACAAGGAGCAGCACGGACCGACAGCCTTCGAGAGCCTGGACGGCGTCTTCGTACCCGCTGTCAGCCTCAACAGAAATGTACAGGTCAGTGAATGTGTGTGTGTGTGTGTGTGTGTGTTATGATGTATTCTTTAGTGTGCCTGTATGTACTTTCTATATTCGTCCTCAGAAAAGTGATGCATGAATGAACAAAACAGAGATGAATTCAAATGGGAAAGTTGTTCTTTTTGTTGATAGTAGAGCTGCCAAGACTGGACATGTGGTGTCAAAGAGCACCGAAGCTTGATGCAAAAAAATGTACTGTTGTATTCTCTTGAATCTTTTAAACTTTTTTCTCCTCAACTTTTCACCATGCACTATTTATACTTCTGAAATAGTTAAGTTGATCAGTATTTTGTGTTTTGTAGCATTTCAAATGTGAGGAGTTACTGCTCTCAAAGGCTATTTTTCAGCCTATTCTACCGTTTTAACATTTTAGAATTATTGTTTAATTTATTGAATTTATCATAAAAATGGCCGATTCAAACATAAGTTACAGGGTTCTGCTGTTCTGCTGTTGTCCCGATTTCCAAAGTGTGGCTGTAAGGCACTTGGATGAAGTACCAAGTTGTTTTTGCAACAAGGAATTACATGAATTTAAAAAAAAGGAAGAAATAAAAAAGGGACACGTTCCATAAAGCAGTGTTAGGAAATAAAGCTCATAGTAGTTACAGTAGTAACAAGTGCCAGGGTTTACAGTTTGTTTAAAGACTGCATACTACACAAGTTTGTAGCTCTCAGACTGTTTTCTATCACAAAGACGATGACTATTTTGAAGACTTCAGCAGCCATTGATATGATATATTTATACTGATATCCAGATACCTTTAATCGCCCTCATACCTGGAACTTCTGAACTAGTCAAGTTTAAATATATATGCAAAAGTAACATGTAAAAGTCATGCAGTAGGTAGGTTTTTTATCAGCAAAATGTACTTTAAATATCATAAGTACGGTCATTGTGCAGAAAAATGTTCCCTGTCAGCGTTATACTCTTCTATATAATGTGTCTGGAATCATATTAATGTGTATGTTGCATTTTACTGCTGTAGATTTTTAAGGTTGAGCTAATTTTAGCTAGTTTGTATACTGTGGGATAGTTTAATCTACAACAATGAATCATATTATGTAAACCTTATGTTTGTAGTGTCTGTGTGTCCTGTGAGAACCATGTATCTTGTATATTAAAGTCAGCTTTTCGTGAGAGAAACAGCCCTGTTTTCAGCTTTGTGACGATGCATTTTCCAGCTAATCCAAGAGGGTTTAACTGTGTTTATTTAGTTTAAGAATTAGACTATTGGACAGGAAGCAAATGAAAAATGAACAGTATTTGCCTCTGAGACGCACTGCAATGGGAATCTTCAAGTAAAGTACCTTGAATTTGTACTTTAGTATAATACTTGAGTAAATATACTTAGTTACATTCCCCACATCCAGCTCGGCTATATGTCTGGTCTCTTTGCAGTCTGTCCTCAGTCTCCGTCTGAGATGATCTCACTGAATGTTTGCTGTTTGTCCCTTTCAGGTGACCTTACTGACGGGCCTGGAGGTGCCAAAGAATACCAAACAGTAGGAGATCCTTCCTCCTCCCTCCGAGCGTGCCCTGGATACAAACCAACGATGTCATATGCAGCCTCAGTTCGCTCCCACATGGACCTTTTCCAGTCACGTCAGATGGGATTAAACCCGTCTCCCATCCGTCTCAAGGTGCCCTTTGTCTTGGATACACTTCAATGTGAAACCCTGCTCCATAATCTGGGACAAAAGGAATATAATGTTATGATTGGCTATAAAATAATTGATCGGAGCTTGTGGACGTCAGTACAGAGAGGACAGGAGTTACTGTGGATTGCCATACTTTTTTCATATCCCAGTTTTTGCCCTGTGAACTCCAGGATACCAACAACACTAATGTTATTATTCCAGCTTTTAAACAAGAAGGAAAATACAGCCTGAAATTTCTGCTCGAGGCCTGAGACTAAACTAATCGACCCCTCTCACTCTGACAGAATCAACGGTGAAGATTCCTGCACTGTGCCAGAAAATAACAATTATTGCTTTTTAATTTAGCTATTTGAGCTTATTAATTTAGGATATATCATCAGAAAACAACGCCCGAGTCATTTTAAAAGTGATTTCAAGAGGGAGAAAACGATTCAGCTGTGCTTGTTGTTGCTCTGCTTCTCTCTCAGGTGTGTTTACAGCTTTCAAGGTAAAACTAGATGATGTTTTGCAGGAGTTGTAGAGCCACCGCGGGATGTTTTACCCATGAAATATTTAAAAGCTAAACTTTGAGTGCAGAATTTTTACCCCAGTCGTTGGTCCAACAGCACTGCCTGTTCTGATTTCTGATTTTCCTTCTTTGTCTCGCACAAAGTGGCATAAAGATTATTTGGTGCTGCTGTCAAAAAGGTTTACACACTGAAGTCAAGCTGTGAAGGATGAATGATCGGGCTCAGTTCCATTTCATTTTTCAGCAATGCGACAAATTTGCAGAGCATGGAAGTGGTCACCCTGCAGGATAAATTCATTCAGGTGCATCTTTTAAGTAATTGAGAAGAAGGCAGTAATAGTTACACTTGAGTTTCTGGTAGACTGTGAGTCACAATTTATTTGCATTATACAGGTACTGTATATCTTTCTCAAGTGACAGAAATAAAAAGTAAAAGGGAGACACTTACCAATTTTAAAACTGAACATGTGAAACAGCTTTATTTTTCTGTATGAATTAAACAACTAAGATATGAAATCAGTCAGTGTTGATGGGAAGTGCTACGTTGACCAAGAAAGCAGAGTTTCCCTGCTTGCCAAGTTATACCAGCAGTGCCTACATGTACCAGGACGCACTGTACACTGATTTTTGACGCCTACGCCCATATCGCTGTGCATCAACACCTTAGCCCATAACTATTACAATTTGGGCCAAAATATAGCGTTAGGTGGCAAAAATACTCCTCTAGTACGCTCCATGGCTATCCAGCGGAGACCAGAAAGCCAAGCTGAAATCACCTGCAGTTTCTCCTTAACATCAACTACATCACTGTGACATCACTGGATGCAGGAAGAACAACAAATTTTGCAGCAGGAGATCTCAGCTTTCTTGCTCAATATAACAGCACCGAGGAATCGTTTGCTTCAACTGGCTACATTTACCATCAACACTGACTGGAAGTCTACATGAAAAGCGAATTTTACCTTTAAGCAAAGCTAAGCTAAGTGGCTGCTGGCTGTAGCTTCATATTTATGTAACAGACATGAGGGTGGTATCAATCTTTGCATCTAACTCTTGACTAGAATGCAAATAAGTGTATTTCCAAAAAAGCATTTTGTCAAACTATTCCTGTAAATTCAAATTCAAAGAAAAAACAGACTGCTACATTTCCATACAAATGTAGAAGTTTCTCTTCCATTTATCTAGTCTGTTACGTCCCTCCAGTCTGCATGTTGATAGTGGTAAAGCCCTTCAGTGTGCCTTAAGTCACAAAAAACCCATTCACGCCCACTAACATCTGGCTTTTGTCCTCGGTGGGAAAGGGTACACTCAGCATTCAGTCCCAGGTCAAACGACTCTGCAGTAGTTACAGATATTTATGGGCTTCAGCTCCATTGAATTGTGATGTAAACATGATTTTTGCCCTTTTTCAGCAGAGGCAATGAAGGCTTGTTGCCTATGTCAGTAACTTTTGTGACTCTTTTGCTCCTTTTCATAGACACATGCTGCCTGACTCAGTTTAACTCTGTGCATCAGCCCAGCACAGTGGAGTTCATGGTTTATTTAACTAAAAGCTTCTATAATGAAGCAATATCAGTACCATCACATGACTCTTATCCAGCTGAAAGTGAACATAAAACAGTAAAATAAAGCAGATACCTGAAAGTACAAACAGCGACACAGGAGAGAAACTAAACTTCAAACCACAGATTCAGTTAGAAGCTACAAATGTACTCAGAGCTCAATACAACCTTTTCCTTTCTCTCCACTCTCCTGCACACATGAATTGAGTCTCAGCTTTTCAGCTACACTTCGGAAAAAAGCAGAAAGGCAAACTCGTCTATTGGCAATAGTCTGATGGATTACGTTTGACACCACAAACACACTGGAAACCTGAGATTCAACTTGTGTCTGTGCAGGAGACCAGAGTTTTAAAAGTCTGTGTGTATTCAGCTCCTAGTACTTTTGTAGCTTCTAACTGAATCTCTGTGGTTTGAAGTTAAGTTTCTCCCCTCCGTTGCTGTTTATATTTTGAGGTATCTACTTTATTTTACCGTCTCATGTGTGCCTTCAGCTGCACAAGTGTCATGTTAAGTAAAAATACTCAGAAAAACACGTGAAAATAGGGTTCAGGTTGAAAAAAATGTTAAAGTTTGCTGTAAAGTAGCAGTAAAGTTGTGAAAATCCTCTATGCTGACTGACAGCATCACTATATTCTGTGTCATTTTGTTCCAGCTGCTAATTGAAACTTTATGTTTGCACCAATTAAATAATCAAACAAGACTCCAATTTTTGCAAACTTTTGGACCTCCACTAAATTTTAAAATGCACAGAATAAGTTTGCAATGACTAAACCTCTGGTGTGTCATGTCAGTGAGGTTAGAGGTTAAAATATGCCTGCAGGATTTATTAAACTGTGTGCGTGTGGGGGGGCTTGTGTTAATTTGGTTGCCGAAACTACAAAATAGTGTGAAACCAGTTTACACCTTGTTCTGTTGAATTAATCAAAGGGAGGGAACGAGGTTGATTAACTGCCTGCAGGAGCATTTTCCTGCCTTGATGTTTTATTTCCTGCAGCCTCTCCCAGACTCTGTTTCCACCCTGTCTCATAACGTTTTTCACCTTGAGGGATGAATGTCACAAAAATGCTGAAATGAAATGGAACTGAGCCAAACCTGACTTTTTTTTTGTTGTTGTTGTTGTTGTTTTCTAAGACCAACAGCTACTATTATACATCAAAAGTAGACGAGGGAAGTGCGGTTGTCTCATGGTAATTTTATTCTGTGCTCATCTCTCAGTCTCTCTGTAGAGTCGCAGACGCTTTCAGGCATCTTTAATCTGTCGTTCTGAAAATGATCTTGAAGAGTCACATCAGGTAAAGCTACACTCGCTGCTACATTTCTCATCAGGGATTGGATATGGCAGCCTGTAGAGGACAGTAGCTTCGAAATCCAACCAAACCACTGTGACTAAGGCTGTAACATACATCACCCGTGTGTATTTTATCACTTTTAATGCAGCAGAGAATGGAGAAGTTTGATTTTAGCTCATTTAATCTTGGATTTTATTATAATATCTGAAATATTTCTATTCCCTGTGAGTGTGAGAGAGACGCTGTTAGAGGTTTGGACAGACCCGCCAAACAAAGACTGGGGTTTATGTGTGAAACTGTAAATACTGATATGTGAGTTATGACTATGACGCGTGATATTAAGCATGGATTTAAGCATCGAACAAGTTTACAAAATATCTGAAGCCGTATTGTAAATAGTGTACTACTGTATTTCTGTCTTTGCAATGAGTGATGTTAAAGCCAACTGCTACCACAGCTCGCCCTCTGCTGTCGGATGGTGGCAACAACAGGATTAATGCATTTCTCAGCTAATCCTGTTGTTACATATTAGCCAACTGTGTTTTCATACCTTTAAAACGCTGACTTTTTAAGGAATGTCAGCAAACATTCAGATTTTCTCTTCCTATAACTCGCATCAACTATCTCATGACATTCAAACATCCAATCAGGGACGTAAAATAGCAGTCATTTCTAAGTTTTTTTTAATATATATATATATATATAAATATATACACGTTGACAAATTATTATGATTGCAGGCAGCACTTAGCTCTAACTTCTGTTAAATTCTCAGTTCAACGCAATCTTTAAATAAACCAGGTGACTGAACATAAATACAATAAATTAAAGTAGGTTGTTTCTCAGTAGAATTAGTGAAGTTTATTTTCATTACAACAGCAGAATCAAATAAAATGTCTTAGCCTGTAGTTACCTATTTTTAAAAAAAAGAATTTATTTAATTGTAGAGCATTAGAGTGGTACAATAAGCTAATATATTTCAACTTTGGTTGGTTTTACTTGCCGTTATTTTGTGTTCTAAATTAACAAATATTACCGAAGAATAATGATTGAGCCTTTTGGGGAGATGGGGATGGGTTTATGTGTTTATGTATTCATTTATTTATGAATCAAAGCTGTTACGTAGAATGTTTAATTTACATTTACATCCCAGAATAGCAAAAAAATAAAGTATATTAAATGGAAAATTTGGCACTTTTTATATTCAGTCAGTGTTGATGTTAAATGTAGCCAGTTGAAGGAGTAAATTCCTGCTAAATTGACCTAAAAGGCTCAGTTTGCATCACACACAATTTTCCCAAGCCCATGTTGCCGTGTGTCACCACCCTCCCCTGTAGCATCAGAGGCAGAGACTAGAAATCCAAGCTGAAATAGCCTGTAGTTCTTCCTTAACAGCAACGACGTCACTCTGACGTGAAAAACTTTCCTTCTGCTTTCTCGGTCAATATAGCAGCACTGAGGAATTTATTGCTTCAATTGACAACATTTAACATGAACACTGACTGAACATCCACATGGAAAATCACAAATTTTTCCTTTAAACGACCATTTAAGTCTGAAAAAAAAAATCCTAGCTAGTTTAACTGGCTTTCTGCGCCTGATGCTGCATTCAAATAACATGGGAAAGATTATTTTACACCTGCTAATGCCTATATTTTTATAACAATGCATGAAAAGACTGTGTGTAATGTGAAAGGAATTGTTTGTAGAGATGAACTCATACCTGACTCGGCAGGTCCCCACAGCTATATGGAACGTTTTAGCATCTTTAAGCTATTTTTTTTTGTTGACAGACCTTTAACTTCACTTTTTCACTCTGACTAGCATTGTTTTAATTTTGGTATTTTAGACTTTATTTGACAGGACAGCTCTAGACACACAGGAAGCAGAGGTCCGAGTGCTGATATCGAACACACGAGGACTCAGCCTCTATACATGGGGTGCACACCCAATCAACTGATCTACCAGTCATTGTTTTTGTCAGAGAAGCAAGTATTTGAACCTTGAACCTTTGCATCTTTGGTTATTTTATGATGAATTACATAAAATAACCATGTTATTGTTTCTGCTATACAATTTAAATGAAAATAATTTTCTTTTGATTGGCATTCATCTGTATGGTCCCCCAAGAAGTAGAAGTAGTGCTTTCCACTAGCACTTACATTCCCCATCTTCCCTGTATGACATGAATGCAGCATTAGTGTAAAAGTCAGGATTTGAACCAGTTTCTCTCGACCCAGAAAGCAAACATCTAACCTCCTGCCATGGGGGATTTTCTTTCCTCATGTTCCTCAGATTGCCAGCCACCACCTAAGGGCTACATTTGCATCATGTGAGGCTCCACTCAGCCTCTCTGCTCTGCTCAGCCTTCCCCTCTGACCGTCCTCCCACCTCCCATGCCAGGAGAGAGGTGCAAAGTCAACCTGCCCCGAGGTTGACTTTGCTATAACCAGGAATAGATTTTAGACCCATGAGCGAGGTGAGGCGTCTATCATTATAACCACAGGGGAACCGTTTCCTTCTTCTGAAGGTCTGGATGATTTGGGGTTACATGTCTGCCGGCTGCGTTGGTGTCAGGAAATCATGACCGGAGGAAATAAAAGCTAGCAGAGGGTCAGAAAGTCAGTCAGACGGTGCATCAGGCTTTTCCTTTCCGAGCACAGTGTTTTTTTCCCGTAAAATTAATATCAAAACAATACTTCATGTGACAGACAAAAATCACACATTTAAAATGAGTCACACTGTAGTCACTCCTGTCTAGATATGGTATTGTAAGAGTGCTTGTACGGCATGTCCCTTTACCCCACACTTACCCACCCATGAATGTGAGATATTTTACTAATTTAACTTCAGGATACGGTGCTGGGAAAAAAGCATGTCACTGCTGTTAGCTGTTTAACTGAAACGAATGGCAGATTTATTTACTCTAGAAAGTATGTAAATATATTTAATTACATATTTATTTTCTTTTGTATATTTCCCTCTTCAATTTGTTCAGTATAAAAGTTGAATTGTTACTGATTATATATATATACTGTTAATGGTTGATTGCCAAGGGTTGCGGGTTAAAGGTGCGATATGTAAGAATTTTAGCTTAAAACATTTTAAATTTTTAACTAGCTTACAACCATTTAGACCATTTTGGTAGGTAGGTCCTTGCATTGTGCCGCCAAGATATCTACTGAAGTTAGCATGCTAACTAGCTAGCTTTGGCCCATTTTGTACCTCAAGAGGTGATGATGAAGCCCTGTCGTGTCTTTTCTGGATCTGACTCCTGTCACCGCGGGGCTGTCCAGGGTTTCTGCAGGTTTCAAGCTGTTAAATTTAAAACATTTTAAGGCCTTTTTAGAAAACATTATGAATGCAAACTGACCTATTTCGTGTCCATACTGGCAACAATAAAGTACAAAGGACGTGAAGGAAAATCAGAGTCCCAAAATTACTCGCAAAGTACCAGTCAAGTGCTGAGATTGCAAGTGCAGTGCAATTGTTGACCCAGAATGTCAAAAATCGCATGAGAGACGTTTTCAAATCCTAAATCCCAGATGACTGGATTTTAGACTTTTTAAGGACTTGCAGAAACCCTCCTGACCTCGCCGTAACACCCACTCAGGCCTCCGTTGTGTCTTTGCCATCCCAGGAGTCAGAGTTATGTTTGGAGCCGCTATAAATCACCTCATTACCGTATTCCCTGTTGTCAAACTGGACTCCGTCGGTCCCGGTCTGGCTGTTTTCACTGTTCTGGTTCAAGTACCTTATTTTGAACCATAAACAGATTTGGAACCTGAAAAGTTGGCTCCCAGCTGTAATTTTTTTCTTGGTCTGTTTATGACATCCTTGTTTCTGCTCAAAATTGGTGGAAATGAAGGCTGGTTCATTCGATAGCACCAAGGTTCCACAGATCTTGAATGGAACCAGTTCAAGAACCAGAGTTAAGTTGGTGGAAAAGGGGCCCTGGGAGGCTGCTGAGCCTGACTGCAGTTCAGGTGTCCTGCTTGTTGCGGTTCATAGCTTCTGTGCTTGCAGTGTCAACATCAACCGTCCCTATTTGTTTAGAGTAGAAGTTCGACTGGCTGATTCTTACATACAGCACCTTTAAAAAGAGGCTTGCCAGCTACAAACGGATTTGCTTACAGCTTGAAACGTGACGTGCTGCAGATAAGCTTCATATTTCCTCATGCTCTTCTTTTTTTTTAAAAATATATAAATACGACAAAAAGCTGCTTCAAGAAAACTGTGTGAGAATTTGTGACCTCACCCAGACGCACACTGCCAGATCACACCTCTCGTTTCGCCATCATCCTCGTCGTCGCTCAAAAGCCACCCCCATCGACTTTCATGTTTTTTCCCTTTAACAAAATGAAAAGAACTGGTTTCTGTGAAGATCTGTAACGTTTACGTTACGAGAGCGCAGTGAGAAGTCGCGTATTTAAGAGTTTACAAGGGAGAAAAACTACATCGGCGAGACCAGACCTGCTTTCTCATGGTCCGTTCAGAGTGTTTGTTCATGAAAACATCTGCACACAGGACTTTACCCATGTGTACATTGTTTTTTTTGTTTTTTTTTAAATAATTACCCACTTATCTGTCCTGTCATGTCCCTTTTCCCCTCCTGCCAATGTAAATGTAAATGTTTTGTACGACTACATGGTTTGTATATGAGAAATGCATTGTAACTGCATAATTTTAAAACCTTTACAGTGTAAAACACGAGAAATGCAAATGTCTTCTTTTTTTGGTCATTTATAAAAACAAAATAAATAAACTGTGATGGAATATGATTTGACAGAGTCTCCAGTCCTCTGCATTAAAGTCCTGCCACGGTGAACTTCCAGGGTCGACTGTGGAGATCAATAAACTGGATTCTTGGCTCAGCAGTCCTGTCACCAGTAACGCTCTCCCTCATATTTTACTGCAGACCGGTGACGTGTCCTCTGGAAATCAGCCTCGCAGCTCACGTCCACGTCCTCTTAACACCGCAAACAGTCCTGCAGCAAGCTGAGTCACTGATGGAGTCTTGGATACCGGTTCTTCTTCCTGGTCTGCTCATATTCTCCCGTCCTGGAGGATTTAACCTCTGATCTGCAAAGATAAACATACACACACACACATTTAGTCACCTTTTACCTCATCACTTCATGTTTAACCTCAGTCCTTTAACCCTTAACTTAATCTTGTTATAACATTTAACTGAAAGAATAGTTTGAATTATTTGAAGTGTGATTGTATGAAATATTAATCTACAGCAGATGTAGAAAAACTAAAACTAGGTATGAAAAAACATTTCAGTTAACTAATAAAAATACTAAACTACAATAAAATAAAGAATATACAGGAAGTCTTCAGTTTTAGTCAATTTGGTCAAATTTGTCAACACAACAAATCCTGAGGAGGCCCTGGTGCAGATGTTTATTGACACTGGGATGTCTCCATGTTCTGTTTGTATTGTAATATCAGTTTTGAACTTCTTAAATCTTGACCCAGACAAATTGCACAAAACATAACTTAAAAGCAAAATAAAAATAACAATGAATAAATAATAGAACTCAGGTCGGCCCGCGTCCAGTTTGGAGAAGCAGCAGAAGAGTACCCATGTAGTAAGTGGTTTCTGACGGGAAACCATCGTTACATAAGCCAAATATCGCTCCCTCCAAAGCCCCCAAAACTCCTTTGGCGAAACCTCACAGAACATGGGAGCAGCTGGTCCACTGCTGCCTCGATCTGTTAGTTTGCTTGTGTTTTTGTGTGACTTTGGTGTTTTAAAATGTCAGTTCAGGTGCCAGCAACTCCTGCGTTTTGCAAGGTAAGATTACTGATATTGATCAGCATCTACTGAAGTTAATACACTGACTTTAGATAAGTGGCTCAAACGACAGCTGTGGTTCAGGAGGTGGGGTGGGTCATGCTATGATTCCTCCAGTGTCACATGTCTAAGTGTGCCTGGGCCCCAAATTGCCCCTGAAGACTGTTGCATCAGCATTTAAATGTGTGTGAAATGCAAGTCTTTTAATTTACAACTCCACTTCAAATAATCAGAACTCTCCCTTTTAAGTCCCAAGTGCAGACCAGTGGGGGTCCAAACTTTGAGTCACTCACCCACAGCTATTTGCGTCGCTTGTTGCCTTTGATTTTCTGGATCTCGTGGGAACTGAGGATCAGCATGCCGTTCTTGAAACGGCCCACCTGACCTGTGGGGGCTGAACCAGAACCGGAGGACACCTTCTTCTTCTTGTCCCTGGTGGGGATGGAAGCGCAGGAAGACACAGGTTTCAACCACAGAGACGCAACAAAACAGACTGTATAAATATGTGGTGATTGGAGGTTTTATGGTGCTAAATACTGTCCACATACTACATCCACACCTTATAATGAACTATTGTTAACTGATAACTGCTTAGAAATAGATAACTGTGTACAATATTCAAATAATATACAGATTCGGGGACACTTAGAAAATGTTTGCTGATGTGTTGGTTTCATCTCATGTCTTCCAAACTACATGTAAGTTTTAATTCTCTTTACACCACTCTAGTGCTGTGTGATCTCCCAGAGGAGATACAGATACACTGAGAGATTGTCGTCTCACCCACCTTTGATTACTCTGCTTCTTCTTTTTCTTCTTCAGGTCCTACAGAACGATGATACAGAAAATAACAAGAAGAATAAGAGTTTGATAACAGCTTTTTATAGTTTATTTTAATCAATTTCAAAGTGTGTTAATATTTATTTACATTTTCAATAACCCTTTAAATAACAAAAATCATCAATTTTTAGTATGAGTAAAACTGGAACAGTTAGGTTTGGATTATGTCTGAAACGAGCTGAATGTGCAGGTCTTACCGACTGAACTTCCTCCTTCGCTTTCTGCTTCTTCTCTTTGATCTGCTGCTGCAGCAGCTTGTAGTTGACAAAATCTTTCTTTGGAGGCTGTTGAAGAGACAATAATTAAGTTGTGATTTGGTCACTTAGCTATTAAAAAGTCTGCGCTACAGAAGAACCTGAGTTTTCCTTACTCTGGCGCCCAGCATGACCGCTCTGTCCTGCTCAAAAATACGCTGCTGCTCCTTCTTATAACCTGTGATTCCAAACCGATGGACCTCAAGACGAGCCTGATGAGGACATACACAAACACAGAATGAGGCCAAATACATCACAGAGAAAAAGATAATTAAAGTTTAACCTTGTAATTAAAAATTGCTTTTGCGTATAATCTATTTAAATGTAAAAAAACAAAAAAAGAATCACATATACAGTAAATTGTGATAAAACTGTCACCTTTTCCAAATTGAGTTCTTCAAACTCGTCGCTTTGCTTCTTCTCTGTTGTCTGAAGGGCCTTGACGCGTTGAAAGCACACACCCAGCAGCAAAAAAAGACAAGAGGAGAGAGGCAATATGAAGTTAGATGATGGTGACAAGAAGAACATAAACAGAGGTTTACAACAGAACACGCAGTCGCGTAAGGTCAGGCGTCCAAATGTCAATCAGGAAAAAAGCATCCAAGATGGAATAAAAAGGTTCTGCTCTTGATGGAAAAATAAAACTGGTCCAGTTTATTGGTGAAAAAAAGTTCTACTGTCAGAGTGCGTCTCCCATGAACTCTGCTGCCTCCTGTGGCAAAGACGCACGCTGTCACATCTCTTGCAAAAGAAAATCAAAATTCACTTCAGTCTTTGTACGATCTACTCGCTCTTTGGCCAGAATCTGAGAGTCTCATTGCCATCTTTTTTATCATGCAATGCAATAACAAAACAGTGCTGATAATTTCCTCAGTATAGACAGACACAACATCTTTAGGTCCTGCAGCCTCATGACAGACAAACTGCCAAAGTGCTTGTTCTATCTTAACTTAAGTTTCCAAGATCTTCCTATTACAGAAGCAGTTCCTAAACTTACGGCCGTGTCCCATATCTTATCTTAACTTAGGAAATCCCAAACTAGAGCTGTGAACTCGATTCTTCAATCTGCATTTGTCCCGTCATGTCTGTATCTGTGATTAGAAAGTACATGAGACTGTCTGTAACCTTGACAACGGCCGTCTCACTCCACTTGTCACTGGGCAGGTAGCTGCAATAATGGACAAGAAAAGATGAGCGTTCAGTTTTAGCTTTGGTGAGTCAGAGTGTCGGTGGAGGAGAGGAAACCTTTTCTTTCCAATTATTGGAATATATTATAAAGATTTGAACAGATGCAACAAGTCAATCAAATTCAACATTAATCATCTTGGCAGTCGACATAGACCTATTAATATGCTGTCCAGGAAATTTAAACGGTCATCCTTTCAACCTTTCAAACAAATTATGGTGTATTAGGCAACATTACATTTCGGTAATACCAAAGATAACAGAGGTTTCTGTATGGAGGCCCCAGATCCTTACAATCCAATTCACAGGTACATTACATTTTTCAGTAGGAGTGGATGAAAAACAGATGCTCTTGCTGCTAAAATAAACATCTCAGACAGGTAGAACTGAGGTATCCTGACATATTTTGGATTATTAGGACCGCAGGGTTGCATGAATCATCCTGTTTCAGAAATGTAGTGTTATGAAACTAGCAGAATGAATTTAAAAAAAAAAGTTTATTAAGTGTAAAGCTGTAACAGTTTGATTAGTCAATTTATTTTGATAATCTGATGACCTATTAATTACATTTGTCATTTTTTCAAGCCTAAAGGCCAAACGTGTGCTGATTCCAGCTTGACAGTAGTTTTTGTTGGAAACTTTACCTCATCTATAAGACTTTTTAAAGGTCATTTTTCAGTAATTTCTAACATTTCATAAACCAAATGATTACTCCATTCACTGAGAAAATAACCGGCAGGTTTAAAATAATTTGTAGTTGCAGCTCTTTTCAAACAAAAATATGACATTAATCCACATAAAAAAGGCAAAACAAATAGTTTTTAGTTAGATACAATTATCTTCCAACAGCCTTCAGCTACAATGAACCTTTCCCATCTTTCCCTTTTTTTTTGCTTCCTCCTTTCCCCCTCTCCGTTAGCTAATACAAACGCAAACCAACAGTAAATTACATCTTATACAGACAAACCAGTCAGACAGTTCCAAAGAACCAGCAAACAAACTAGTGAGCAACTAACAGCAGCAAAATAGATAAATAAACCAGAATATAACAATCTACAATCTGCAATGTGTCCTAAATTTTCTATTACAGATGCACATTTTCCGAAATGTTTAGATTTTTACTACTTATGGGGCAAAACGATGTACATTAATGCACCAGAAATCAGGCCACACCGTTACTTGAATCAGTAGGATTTTGCCTCCATATCATCAGCCTAAGATGGACTTTTATAAGTATAAAGAGTTGGTTAAAGTATCGTTCTGTAGACTTACAGGCACTTTGTTGGGGACTGGCTCCTGCTTGGTTTTCAGTTTCTTTCTGGGGTCCTGAAACATCACGACCTCCACCTGGCTCTCCTGCCGGATGCTTGAACCTGAGTAAGACATGATACACTTCAAACGGATGATGAAAAAGTGGAGTGGAGGCAGGAGGACGGGGGAGTTTGAAATCATATTTTATTGACAGCTGTGCATATAGTATGTATGGAGCCTGGGATGCTAAGATAAGTCTTTCATTATTGATCAGCTTAAGAGCTAAATGCAGCATTTTTAAACATCAATATGACATGACAAATCATCTGGGGATCCTTGGCTTGATTCCTTGGAAACAAGATGAGTGAGTCTCCTGCTGCCTACCTGTTTGTTCAGTCTTTGAGTGTTGCTGCAGGTGTTTGGTACCAACGTGGTCGTCTTCAGTGTCACTGCAGACATCTTTGACTGTCAAGACGTCTTCTTCCTCTTCCTCCTCCTCATTTCTTTTTCGTTTTTTCTTCTTCTTCAGCTTCTTTTTGGATGCTGCTCCTTTACCTGCACAATAAGTCAACAACATGAACATGAAATAAATCTCACTCCAGCCCCTCAATCATAAACTTGATTAAGTCGTCTGTGTTCTTAACATCCTTCTCTGGTGAAGGACACATGAGGAAGCTGACTGTAGTCTTCATCCCTAACAACAGCTTTTCTCAGCTTTCCAAGCATGAATAACACAATTTATCTATTACACATTTGTTTCATAAATACATTCAAAGCAATAAAATATAAAAACTCTGCCATAAATTCTACATTTACAAAGCTCATAGTGTTCACTGAGTGCATTGCCTGTTTGTTATACTTGATCATTTACTAAGATGAATATTTTTGAACGGGTAAATAAATCTGCAAATAAGCCACAGGTAACTTAAGTCTTTGTGGGTTAATAATGCATCCTTGTATGCTCATCATAGTAATTAGTCATAGTAATTTGTTTTATTCTTCTTCTAAAAGTGTTTGAATGCTGGAGGACAACTTCTACTTATTAATTTATTACAAAATTATAATCAGTGATGCTTTATTCATTCCAGAGGGAAACTGGGTCATGTTACAGTTTTATAAATACAACTATATAATCACAAAGAAATTATAAGAAAAAGAAAATAGTAAGTGTGTGAAAAATATATGCATTTTACCCCACTATATAACAAAAAAAACAAGAAATATGTCAAATAATTAGTATGTTAACATGTGACTTACACTGTGACATATAACATACATAGAACAAATGGAAAAATAGCAAAATAAGAAATATGTGCTGTGTGCATCATGCTACAATGTATAGCAAAAATGTTATACATCTATAAAAACAGAAATTGCATCTATAAAAGTGCTATAAAGTAATAATAAGAGTATAAATAAGAATATTGTTTGAAATGCAAAGTACAAACACAGTATTACTGCCAGAATGAGAGGACGGACATATATAAGCATATTGCTTCTGCCCTTTCAGTCACTACTTAACACATATAATGTTTGACTATGTTTACACTGTCTATATTGTTTATACGCATTATGTATTGTATTGTATAATGTATACTGTTTATACCAGTATTGAGAGTCATGGCTAAATACCAAAATACTACTACCATAGGTTTACCAGAGGATTGCACAGTTACACAGTTGTACAAAACTCTAATTAACGCTTATAGGTACAAACTCAAAAACGTTTGACAGCTCAACAGATTCGCTAACAAGCACCTTTACGACCTGAATAAATAAAGACAATCCGCTTGATTAAGTGTTTTTGTGCTTACATTGATTGGTGACCATGGATGTATATATATTTGAGGACAGCTAACTAATGTTAGCAATGGGGTACCGTTAAGCTAAGCAAAGTCACCAGGTTTGACTGAGTTAAACTGCCATAAGTCACACAACCAAGACAGTATTCTTGTTTTCATAGTTATATCGTGTCAGCGAACCCGCGATGAAACAAATTAGGAAGAAGGGACAGTCTGTTTCAGACGACACCTGGCTGGTAAGGTAAGCTAGCAAAGCTAGCTGTCTATGCTAACTGCACTTACCAAAGTCATAAAGTTTATCCAGGACGTGTTCAAGAAACAGACAATCTTCGTCTTTTTCTCCGTTTGTCTTTGAGTTCATTTTATGCTAATGGTACACGCAGGTTAAAGAAAACAACGAACTTATCGTAACTCAAGTCAACGATACCAGCCGTAAGTTACAGTATGAATGACAACAAACCACGGAGGCACGTGGGATATTCGGCAACCGAAATTAGATCGTGTCGAGAAGGGAACCCTGATTTGCTAAACTCTCGCGAGATTTGCATGCGTAGTTTCTTCACTGTGCATGTTTTACAAACACATGATGTATTATAATGTGAAAACGCCGTGATTACAAATTAAGTACGGTTAGGACAGAAAACATTCGGTTAAGTGAAGGGAAAGATCATAGTTTGGGTGAAAGTGATCACTCTCGCGAGATCTTCCGCGGGTCTGGGGTTTCGCTTCTAGACGCAACCGCGATCAAATGAACCCTACGGAAGGCATGACCCGCCCTGCTCTGGCTCTGATTGGCTTACCCTGATATTCTGACGCAATCTACCCAATCAGCAGTCCGCCGCCTACCCCCTCATGCCAGATAGCCAATCCAACCAAAGAAGGCAACTAGTGCTACCCAATCAGAGGCAGGATAGGGCGGGTCATGCCTCTCCGGCTACCGTAGTTGCGGAAATGCCACGGAAATGGTAGTTTACACGCCCATGCGAAGTTATTCAGGTGCTGCTGTCAACTAAAAGTGATACATTAAGAAGAAGAAGAAGAACCGTTAAAATATTCGTGCACGCATGACTAAACTTGATGCAGCGTGTATGTGTTAGGAAAGTGTGACAAAGTATGGCGTCCGAAGCTGTTTATTCGGTATGTATGTTTTGCTTTCCCAAGGGCTAAGCTCAGTTAGCTCTCTCCCGTAGCTCAGTGCACTCAGTTTGACATTTGACATTTAATTCAAACAGGTGAATGCCAATTTTATACCCACGTGGCAACATACCATCGAAACACCAAGTTCTGTCGTGTAGTTGAAAACATTTAACCAGAGAGCTTAATGTTTTGCGTAGCGGCATTTGCAGTACTACTAAAGAGAGTTAAGCAATCACCACTTTATATTTCGGCATGCATGTACCATAGCCTGACGGACATTTTGTTTTAATGTTACCAAAGCTACAAATCTACTGTTAAATACTGCTCTGCAAGTGTGCAGCATTTCCTGTTGTATCAGTGTTTTCGTATTAGTTTAACACTTTTAACAGTTTGAGCAATGAACCAATTTCCTGCTATGCAACTCTGCAGTTGCAGCTGTGTTTCCTAGCAGCACTCCTATTACTATTACCTATTACTGTCTGCTACTTTCCTGTCTTTTCTTGATGAAGTGGAAAATAACTTTTACTTTTTTTTGCAGAGCATCTTTAATTACAAGTAAACTCACTGATATGATCATTCCTCCTCCACTAATTAAAATATTTTTATGATAACAGGGATAAATATGGATATGTGTCTGATTCTAATGTAGTTTAATATATATTTTTGTAGCATAGAGACCCCATGCTGAAGAAGAGAGATGACTTTGAGGACGTTTTGGAGGAGAGGAGGAACTCCAGCGACCTGAGATACGCCCTCAGATGTTACACTCCTGTCCTTTACAAAGGAGTGGCGCCCTGTAAAACCAGCATACTGAAGAGCATGGTGCTCCAGTCTGATCAGCTGCACTACGTCATCAATCAGGTAAAGTCGAGGGTCAGTGACAGCAGGTTGTTGTTCTGGTTTTACCTGGTGGATGTGAACTCAAGTTTACACACATAACTTGACAGGTTCGCTTAGATAAGTGTTGTTTATTTGCGGTTTCCAGTGTTTTTGTGATTTTGAAGACTTTTAGGCTTTGAAATTGTAGAAAGTGGAGAAATTTATATGTATAACTTGTTTTATTTTCAATGTCAGGGTAGTAACATTTTATTTTCAATTGTCAAGGTTTCCAAAGAGACGGGCAGGGCGACCGATGATGTCCAGGAGGAAGCGTCGGCCATCTTGGAAGAGATGGCTCACAGCCTGCAGCTCAGCACCGTTCGCTTCTTTGCCTTCACGCTCAGCAAGGTCTTTAAAACCTTGTTCAGGAGCATCTGTGTCAATGAGGAGGGCATCCAAAGGGTGAGAGCACGCACTTGATAGGTATAAAAGTGTTAGTGACAACTTCAAAACACCTTTAAGATACAGATACACACCTAATCAGGTCTTTTTGTCTGTAGCTCCAACAGGCCATTCAGGAGCACCCGGTAGTCCTGTTGCCCAGCCACCGTAGTTACATGGACTTCCTGCTGATGTCATACATCCTGTACACCTATGACCTGGCTCTGCCTGTCATCGCTGCCGGCATGGGTTAGCATTGAAGAGAGCAAGAGTGTATACACTAAGTTACCAGATATACGTAAACACACACATGCACAAGCTCATAACATTACATAACGCAACATTATGGTGTATTTGAGGCTGTATAGTAGCATTTGTGCAGTATATTTAAAGGTGTTTCGCGTGTTTTGTTCAGTCAATATTAGGGGCATAATATTAGAAATCATCCTCATTAATGCAGTCAAACACACCGTCACTATTTGCACACAAACCTGCTGTTTGTGTTTCTCTGCAGACTTCATGGGGATGAAGTTTGTTGGAGAGATGCTGCGGATGTCTGGAGCTTTCTTCATCCGCCGGTCGTTTGGTGGAGACAAACTGTACTGGTCTGTCTTCTCAGAGTACGTCAAGACCATGCTCAGGGTGAGGACGCTGTTTTCCCCTAAATTTTATTTTTGTTTTTGGAACCTTTTCTCTCCTAACTCCTCAGGCTTGTTGTAGCTGTTTTAAGTGTTTGAAATCCCTGTTCTTAGATTAAGAAAGAGTGAACACAGTCCACACAACTGATGCAGTATTATTTCTGCATGTTATAGATGCTTAATATTAGAGGTTATTTTTGTTTTTAACATCTTTCTGTTTCACTCCAGAATGGATTTGCACCAATAGAATTTTTCCTAGAGGGGACCAGAAGCCGAACGTCCAAGTCTTTGACACCAAAATTAGGCAAGTTAAAAGAAAAAGCAACTATTAACTCTGTCAAACATCTGCAGATCAGATCCTGTGTTTTGTTTCTCTATAATTTGTTCTGCCAGAATATGTTCTTCTTAAAACATCAGAATCAGGTTTATTGCCCAATAGGATTTCACACACACAGAATTTACCTTATTGTTTGGTGCATGATGCAAACAATAAAAATATTAAGAGGAAAGAAAAAGAAGAAAAAATAGCCCCAAGTTAAGAATCTTGAATATAAAACAGAACGAGAGTTGTACAGGATTTACAATGACAAAATGTTGTACAATAAGTGAAATCCAGCACCTTTTCAAATCAGCAAAGTCAAAGTATTTTCACATGATTTTGCAAATATTCCTAATTTTCTGTGATGCATCTTATTTTCACTGCTGTGGCCCACTTCATTGTGACCGTCATCTCTCTGTCCTCCTGCAGGTCTGCTGAATATCGTCATGGATCCGTTCTTCAAAGGGGAGGTGTTCGATGTTAACGTCGTCCCCGTCAGCATCAGCTATGAGAGGATCTTGGAGGAGGCGCTTTATGCCAGAGAACTGCTGGGTGTTCCCAAACCAAAGGAGTCAACTTCAGTAAGTCATTAAACATCTCACTTCTTTATAAATGATGAAAGGAACATAGAAACACAATAACTATTTATACTTCCTCTGCACATCACTACATCTACTCTTGTTCCTTTGCAGGGTCTGTTTAAGGCCAGGAAGGTCCTCAGTGAAGACTACGGCAGCATCCATGTGTACTTCGGTCAGCCTGTGTCTGTGAGGAGTTTGGCTCAGGGCAGAGTTAACCGCTGCCAGTTCACCCTGTTGCCACGGTACGATATATCAACTTTAAATTATCTGTGGAGTCTTGGAACTCTAAGATATTTCATTTTGTACTGATATCATGTCTGTCCTGTCAACACGATGCGCATCTGTCAGAATCCTATCCTGCCTATCAAGTGTCAAACCCTCGTGAAACATTGGTCATGTTTTCTAAAAGTTGTTTAAAGATTAAAGGTTAAAAAAAAAATCAAAAACAGAGTAACTTTGAGCTCTCTGTTTTCAGACACATTCCCAAGAGACCCAGTGAGGAGATCCAAAGCTTCGTGAACGAGTCGGCCTACAGGCTGGTTCGAGCCCAGGAGGAGAACATGGTCCTGAAGCCGTGGGTTCTTCTGGCCTCCCTGCTGCTCCAGAACCACCACCAGAACCAGGCGGAGGGGCAGAAACGGGGAATAGCGCTGGACGAGCTGACCGCACAAGCTGTGTGGCTCAGGGACGTTTCCCGGCAGTACGGAGCCTTTCTGCACTGGCCCGGTACAGTATGAACCCAGTACTCATCTATCAGTGTTTTTACTGCTGCTTCTCCTCTGTGGGCGGAGTAACAAGAGGGCTCTGTTAAAGTTTGAATGTGTGTTAAATGGGCAAATAATCTTGATTAAATGTTGGAACATTTGAAATAAAAATCTGGGGCCATATTACAGAAAACCCCTATTTTAAGAGATACGATTGGATTATTTGATACAGAGTTGTATGAGGTACTTGTCGACAGTGTGTTACCTGTCGTAGATGCCAGTCAGCTCGCCCCCAGTTGGGAGAAGCAGAGGAGGAAACACTAACATCGAAGTTAAGCAATGTACCGATTAATGTCAATTTAAGTGTACAATATATTTAGATTCTTTTGACTGCTTTACTTTGGTGCCAGACAGCTGTACCTGACAGGAAACTGCTGTTATGCAAGTCCAGTATCGCTCTCTCCAAACCCACCAAACTCCAGAGGCAAAAACAGCAATTTTACCTTGCAGAACACAGGAGTTGCTGGTCTAACTGCTGCCTTGATCTGTTACTTTTGTTTATGTTATTGTGTCACTTCTGTGTTGAAAAAGGATAGTTCGGACTCACAGAAGTCACACAGTAACACAAACAAACTTAACAGATCATGGCAGTGGTAGACCAGCCACTTCCTTGTTCTGCAAAGTAAAATTGCTGATTTCAGCTCTAGAGTTTGGCTGGTGAGGCAAGAGCAACAATTGACTAATAAAATGGTGGGTTTTCTGTCGGAAAAGGCTGTCTGATGGCAAGATAAAGCGGTGAAAATATTCTAGTTAGGAAGTTAATATGGAGACATGAAGAAGATGTTTTGATCAGCTTTAGATCAGGATCAGCTGGCTCCACAGACTAATATATTGATTAAGTTTAATACTGCCTGTCTTGTTGTGGCTGTGGCAGGAAGTACAGCCTTGTGTTTTACATGTAACTGACATTCTTGTGTGATGCAAGATACAGTACACACGTCACGATCTTCTTCTTCTCTTCCTCATCCAGTTCTGTCTCTTCTTCATTTTCTCTCTCTCCTTCAGGTCACGTGTCTCCATCAGAGGTGATTTCCTCCAGTCTTTCTCTGCATCGAGGTCTAGTGAGGATCAGCGAGGGCCGAGTCCAGCTGGCAGTGGAACAAGGTTTGTTTTCGCTTGTGTTTTTTGTACTGGTTTATGTATTTCTTTTCTGTATGCGTGTCTTTCTAGACAAGGGCAGTCCTACAGAGTTATGTTACAGAGAACATTTAAGGCGTCTCAGTGACATTGATTCAGTCGAGTACATACGGTGCAAATTTTCTGTGATTGTGCTTGAAGAATGTTAAGCTGTGCTAAGGAAGGACTAAACAATTTAACTGAAATATGATCGAATTCACCATATGGCCCAGTGCAACGTCCAAATGGAAGGATCTGAAATTTTTTGATATACATAAAATGCATCACAACATACGATCAACATAAGGGAACATGCTTGTTTGATACAGACCCGAGCGAAAATCACATCATCATCATTTTTATTTATTTCAGTCAAAATGAAATACAAAAATTACTATTCCCACAACAATCATGTCTCATATCACAATATCTATCAAAATAATCACAAAAATTGGGGATGAAGTGGTTTAGACAAAGACAAATGCAATTTCATTTTATTAAGTAGAAACCTGTGATCGAGTTTTCTCGCTAAATGTTCTTTCTTTATTAATTCACAGATAATTTTCAGTCTTCTCAAACATCATTTGCACTTTTGCTCTATTAAATAGAAAAGGCATGTCTAAAAAAACACATCTAATTCAGTCAGAAAAACAAATGAGCGTCTCTTTTTAAAGCCCAGATATTTTTATTCGTTTCAAAACTTTTTGAAAGACATTCATTCCCACTATAATATGACTATTGCATGTAAACGCTAAGAGAAAAGCAATACATTCACAAGACAGTCTGCAAAATTAAACAAAAGTCAAAACTAGCTTTTATACAGTCACAGCATCATTTTTTTTGTTCACTATAAGAATAATAAGAACAAAAAGATCCACGTGTGAAACGACGTAGCAAATACCAGGTCAAACATTTAATTCAACATTTAGTTGTAAGCAGATATGAGGGAAAGGAAATTTTTATTTCTGTACTACATTTGAATTAAATTAAAAGTATAACCTATTAAGATGTATAGAATATTATTACAACTGTGTTTTAGTATATTTTCATTCATTATCTGTTAATACACCAGCCTCCACTTATGGCTGTCCACAGGAGGAGTTATAGTTGTTGACAAATACATTAATAAGCGCTTATGTATTACAACTACATTATAGTGTTTTACAAACCATTTATGAAATGCTTTATGCTGCTTATGAATGCCAAATAGGTTAAAGTAAAGTCTTACCAATTCAAGAAATGATAAATGACTTTAAACTTTGTCTTGACACAGGAGGACCAGCGGGATCAGGGGAGCCTCACAGCACCGTCGCTCCAGAGGAGGAGCTCCTGAACCAGGCAGTCATCGTCCTCTCCTGTGCCTCGTACAGGAACCAGGCGCTGCACGTCTTTGTCAGACCGGCCCTGCTGGCTTCAGCCGTCCACGCTGCCTCCTCCAACCAGAAACGTAAGTCTGACACCTGCTGTTTAAACGTGTCGCTGTCTGCCTGCTGAAACTTATTATATATAGTGTAATGTAACAATTAAAATTAATAATTAATTAATTATATAATTAAAATTATATAGTTTTATTGTTAAAGTTTCACATCGCTTTCTGAAATAATATATGTGATGGAATTTGGTGCTTGAATAAATGTACTTATACCTTTGTTTTTACTGAAAATTATTCTATTTCACCTGAAGAATTAAAGGCCAAAAACTTGAGAAATTCCTCAACCTACAGCAGATTTTCGTAACTTTCGATGACACTAAAAAGTGACCTCTTATACAGATATTAAACAGCATGTTGGCTGGTTCTCATGCATGTTACACCTCCCTCCACGGCGCTCAGTGCTGGAGAAAGGTCTCGCTCCACACATGCACATTCTGCTTATAAGGGGAAAATGTTAATTATTTTGTTTGCTTGTCTTTTTTTCCAGAGGAGGTCTTCAACAGTTTCAGCTTCCTAAGAAACATGTTCTCCAACGAGTTCATCCTCTGTCCTGGAGCTACAGTGCAGGTGAGGAACAACCTTTATTCATTGTATTTATTTTTCTTTTTTAAACAAGGTCAGTGTACAATAAATGTACTGCACCAGATACTGTATAATACAATGCTAATTTACATCTACAATGCACATATACTGCCTGGCCAAAATAAGTCTCCACCTGGATTTAAGTTATTTAAGCCTAAATGATGACGTGAGCAGCTTCTCATTTCTTTAACAACCATGTCAGAAGACAAATCCTGTGGTCGTGGAAAAGATGTTACCCTGTTTCAGAAGGGTCAAATTACTGACCTGCATCAAGCAAAGACAACAACTAAGGAGACTAATGAAACTATTAAAACTGGGTTAAGACCTGTCTAACACATTATTAAAACCTGGAAGGAAAGTGGTGAACCATCATCTTAAAGGAAGAAATGTGATCAGAAAAAAATCTGTAGTGAATAAATTATTGTGTGGTCATTCAGACATGCAGTATTGTTTAGATATTTCACTCGTGTGTGTCTTGTAGGACTTTGAGGAGGCGTGTTACCTGCTGGTGAAGACTGGAGTTCTGCAGGTGACCCAACAGGAGGTTCTGGTGACAGAAAGAGGACACAGAACACTGGCCTTCCTCACCAGCATGCTCGATCCCTTCTTACAGGGATACCAGGTGAGGGAGACACACAGTATAGCTTTGTAAATGTTAGGTTATTGTCATGTATTATTCTTCACAGAAGAGTATTTGTTGTGCACAATAGATTTAGTCATCTGCACCTGGACATTTGCTTAAAGCTCCTAAACTTCATTCAGGCAATGATTCATTTAGTTTTAACATTCAGTCAGGTCTGACAAAGATCCAAGTAGAGTTGAAAAGTTCTTTTTTTTGGTACTGCACTAAACAACAACAAAAAACTTAAAAGACATTATCTTTTAAAATAAATAAAATTGTTTACCTTTATTTTCATGGCATGGTCATGGTAGACCTTAAACAAACCCTGACACGTCTTTGACTCCCTGATGAAGTCTTGATGCTTAAAATGTGTCAGAGGTTGTTTGGCTTAAAGCGATATTCCACTATGTGAGAATAAACCACTCAGTATGTACTCGCCATTATGCCGATGTGATGATGGGTGAAGATCTTCAGTTCACAAAACAATCCTGGAGTTTTAGGAGAAACCGGGTAGCAGCCTCATCCAGTACAATGGCAGTGAA
>JAJHUR010102229.1:0-11243 GCA_027495735.1 Lutjanus campechanus | reverse complement strand
TCTGGAACCTTGGTCAATTTTCTCCTTTCCTGTTTCTTGTGCTTAGACATAGCTACTATGTACTAGGCTTAATGTTGTAAAGAAAACCAAATTTCGAAGATGGTTCAACGATGTTGCTGGGGGACCTGTAAAAGCGACATGAGTTAGCTAATGTTAGCAAAACACTAACTAGATGGGTAATTTACATAAATCATTAGCTAGCTAGTTACATCCAATAGCTAATAGTGGAAAAAGGCTTTCTAACAAGGAAGCTAATCTATCAGATCAGTCAATCATTAACTAGATTCTTAGCTAGCACGTTATTTTTTAGTCATGTTCAATGACTTCCTTCCTCACTCTCTGATGTATCACATGTATCTGACATGTCCAGCGTGACCCATGTTTTCCTGGAAGTGATAGCAACTAGCAACTACCTAGCCACAGTTAGCAGGAAACACACTGTTGCTTTGAACAAATCCTGAATTTCAATGCAGAAATGTTGTAAAATATTACATATTATAACTTCAAGAATCGTCAAAATTTGGTTTTCTTTTCAACATAGACAAATCTAACACATAGCATATCTAAGTACAGGAAACAGGAAAGAAGAAATTTGACCCAGGTTCTGCCAGACTTATAATACAACTAGACAGGATATTTGTGCTCAGCCTTGCCACCAATTTTTCCAGCTGGCCAGTTGTGGTATTGCAGCAAAAAATTCCCTGCAAGCCCAAAAAGCATTTTCCCATTTAGGCCACTATTATAAAGGAGACGTCTGCAACACTGTTGACCTCGAACTTCAAACTTCATTTTTATTTTTGTAAAACTGTCCTTGAGCTGAAAAAAGCTATTTAAATATCTTTGACATAATCACAATGTAAAGTCTATGGGCCTAGCTGGAATGGGATCTGGGATCTAGAAAATCTTTTTGGCTTATGTGCCAGGCAAGCACCTCTCTTTGGACTGAATGGATGCCATCTTTTCATTCACTATCTAGTTAATTAAAATATCTCTATGGGTTCTGCCAGGTTGCTCAGCTGTTACTGGAGCACAAAGAGAAAAGGGGTGGGACATAGGAAGGGTCAAAGTCAATGCCTAACCCCTGTATAACCCTTCCTTCCACAATGCTCGGTTTCACAAATCAAGATGATGCAAATGTCCTCTCTGCCATGAGTGCAAATGACATGTCATAGGTTTTTTACTCAGGTTAATAACTGCAATGGAAGCTCCAACCAATTCACACGACGTTTTTATCCCAGAGATCAACATCCAGCTGTGTCGGTTGTCCTTTCACTGACAGCGGAGCAGCGCTGGTATTTAACTCTTGATGACACGGCTGATAATCTCTCCTCTCCTCTCTTTCTCACCTCTGATCGGCTCGATCACATCGTTAGTAGAAATGTACATGAGTACAATTCGAGCTTGAACCCCATTAAGCGGACAGCGATGACCTACTGTATGTGAATTGAGCTTTCAGGTGGATTTTTCCAGTAAGCTTTGTATTCAGACAATGCCGCCGTACCCCCCGTCACGATCCTCCAAAAGGGAGCTTGGACTCACTAATGGGTTTCTGGCTTTTCACAGAAACATCGTGCTGCTGTGAGGAGGGGTGTAAGGTTAATCTCTGTGTGTTTGAAGTCAGGGTTGTGCCTCATTGACTCTCTCCCTTTCTTCTCTCATCACTCTCCTCATTTCTTCTTCTCTCACTCACTCACTCACTCTCTCTCTCTCTCTCTCTCTCTCTATCTCTTTTGCTCACACACACACATGCACATCAGTGCTTTGAACTGTGACTAAAGCTTTCTGGTGTCTCACTCTGTATTTTTTTTCTTTGCCCCTCTTTGATCTGTGTTAAAAGGTTAAGGTGACTTTGGGGGATTGGGCAGGGCAGGGAGTGTGTAAAGTTCATGTTCGCGAGTTTCTGTCCGTGCCACTGGCTGCATAATAAAAGCTCTCACCTCCTTAGCATAGAGCATGAATGCTTTCATTAGCGCGTGGCTATTTTTAAATGTTTCACACACATGTACCCATTATAATGCAGAGGATTTCTCACATTACAGGTGATCACTTGAAACAGGTGCCTCTGCAGAGACAAGACGCATTCAGATTTCACAGAAGTGGTGACTTTACAATCCAGGGCAGGACGTCAATGCTGTGTACAGTTAGTACAGTTACTACTGCTACTGCTGCTGTAAAAGTACTGTGTGTACACTAATAAAACAACTTCTGAGATTACAGTTGTTACTACCACAGCTTGTAGTGTCCGGCTGCTGTGGCAAAGACCTTGGAGCGGCTGGTCCTGAAGCCAGAGGAGCACTATAGTCAACTACACTACAGTCAACTGCTTTGCAAAGGCGGAAAAGGCATTCAGCTTCACAATGAGTCTGAAGAAGAAACAGATAATGCGTCAGCCTCCACCTGGCAAACGTTATAGTCCGCCGCACATCACCATCGATGGCACCAACCTCAATGCAGTGGAGCACTTCACATATTATCTGGGCAGTGTCACGTCCAACAATGCTAGAACCAGCAAAAACCAAGACCAGTATTTCTAAAGTGTTTTACAGTGCATACATCCTCAGAAAACATTGAGTTCTCAAAGTACCACCTTACCCTTTTGTGCTGCCTGGTTCTAGCAGGCTCATCCACCTCATTTTCAACATGGCTGCTCAGAATATTCTCAATGGGATCAGCACTTTTCTTCACAGGAGTTGCTGTTTGGACCCATAATCGCAGTGCTTGTGAAGAATTCACTTTCAGTCTGTTTATTTTTTACCTCTGCCTTCACAGCTTAGCTTATAACTACCAGTAATCATGGATGATGTCTGTGCACGCTACCTGCATGATGGTTCCCTAACGATCGTCACTACGTAGTTGGCTGATATTGAAACTGAGATACAGGGAGACGAATTATTTTGAATTACATTTCAGTTATCTCATATTTTATATACTCTCTTTAAAAATTTTGCAGTATTTTGATACTGTTGTGTTTTTAAATGAATTTTTTTCACTTAAAAAATAGCTGAAAATATTTCTGACAATCCTGTGCATACCACAAGAGAGAGCCTGTGTACCACCAGTGGTACCACAATTTGAGAATCTAGGACCTAGACACCCGCCTATCCAAATAATTCTGCTCCTTCAGGCACCGTGCCTAGAGAGTGTGGCACTACCACTCTCTGTGCACCTCCATGAAGCTAAAGGAGCAGAGACGTGGGTCTTGTACAGGAAACAGGCGCATGTGCTTCCACCAATGCAACATCCTCAGCATCAAGTGACAGGAGTATATCTTTAACAAGGAAGTGCTACAGAAAGCATATCTACCGAGCATCAAAGCCATTGTACTGTAAGACTAGCTGAGATGGCTGGGGCATGTTGCAAGGATGGAGAGCTAGCGACTGCCAAAGGCTGTCTCTCATTGTGAAGGAAAGCGCGAAGGAGAGGCCCCCAGGAAGGGCTTCGAGGACCAGGTCAAGCAGCTGCTATCACTAGCCGGCATCACTCAAAGCAAGCAACAGAAAAGGCTGGCACTGCTGCACTAAAGCAGCCAGTCTCAAGTTTGTATGCTGACAGATGAGCTGCAGAGAACAAGAGGGAACGAAGGAAGGAATGTACTGCCCTTCATCAGCACAGGGCTTCCCCTGTCCCAAGTGCAGAAAGGTCTGCTTTGCACATACTGGGCTTTTCAAGCCTGCAAAAGATCGACTGACCATCCTCACAAGTTAGTAACAAGCCCATAACAACAGTACCATCTGCATGATCACAGCTACTAATGCTTTTTTTTTTTTAACTAACTACATCTGCCAACCGTTTCACCGCACAGAAGGAAGCACGCATGTCCTCATGGATGAGAGGCTCGTCCCTGTGACAGTGTGGGATGCAAACATTAATGGTGTCCTCCTCAAATGAACTGTAACATTAGCGCCACTGAGCTAGCCAGCGCAGCGATGCAGTTGGCGGGTGTAGGCTTGGTAGAAAGAAAGTAGTTTCAACATGAAACTGCTCACAACGAGGTCTGTGGATTATCTTGAGTAACCAGGTCATGATTTCTGGAAAGAGAAACTATGGTTGAGTTCTTCAATTGTATTTCTTTGGTGCTTTGAGCACCGCAAGCCGAGTGCCATCTAGTTCCATTATATCCAAGAGAAGGCAGATATCTCTACAGGGAATATCTCCAAAACTCTGCAACTCACACCAAAGCAGTCTAGATGGATCAATAGCACTACAGGTAAGACTGTATGTATGTATGTTTGATTTGGGGGTTACATTCACCTTTTAGTTCTTCTGTCTCTTACAAATACATTTCACAAGCTCAATATCTGACCACATTTAAGCTGTTTCAAATGTTTCCATTTAAATTCTTCTGCAAAAATAAGCACATGTAAATTATATTCAGAAACTGTACCCAAGCGACCAACAGAGAAACCTTACGAGGATATAAGTGACAGCTTTGTCACTAGATTCATCGGGTGAGCACTTCCCCCTTCATATAAGCTCACCAGGAGGCTGTGGCCCCCTGATGCTCAGAGCAAACTTCCAACACTGGAGCTGCTGCGTTAATGTCACAAGAAAACACGATGAAATGTCTTCCGTTTGATTCTGATTGGCTCATCACGCTGTTTCAGAGATTTCAACCTTGGCGCAGACAGATGGAGACAGTTTGTCATTCGCATCATTTCCCCACCAATCGTTTCCACTCAAATTCCACCAGTCTACATGGGAATTAGAGAACACACAGATCCCCTGGCTCATTACTACTGTGGCAGCGCACAGGTGTGTGTGTGTGTGTGTGTGTGTGTGTGTGTGTGTGTGTGTATGAGAGAGAGAGAGAGAGTTATTACGGTGATACACTGCTCATCATTGTTATAGCAATGCACCTAAGGGAGGATCTGTGTGTTCAGTCTGGTTAATGAGACAGCTTCCAACGAGCTCCAGCATTGCCTCTTCATAGGGATGGATGGATTCGGAGGAAGCTGCTCTGCTCCCCTCCACCTTTTCTTCCACCGTTTTTCTCAGGGTATCTTTTAACATCATTGAGTCATCACTTTTCTGTCACGTCATCCTCTTCTCTTCATTTTCTCTGCTCCCCCCACCCCATCCAATCTGTTCTGAGCAACCTCCATCCATCTCTACATTTTACCCTCTGAGCCAGGGGAGCCGGTGCAGAAACATCAGCATAAATAAGGTATGAGGTGGTGTACCATTACCACATACACAAACACACACACACCATTGACATCCCCACTCTCCTCCATCAGAAGAAGGGGAGCGCAGGGCAAGGGTTCCCTGGGGAGGATGTTCATGTTTTCATTGAAGGAGGGGCAGGAGACGCCAAAAAGCCCAGAAAAACAATTCCAAGGACTGGGAATTGATTCAGCTGGGTGTGGTGAGCTATGAACCCCCATTTGAATAGATCATGCTGATTAGTAATAAATCTTTAAACTTGGCTAAAAATGAGGAAATGATAAATAATAATACAGGAATTAGTCTGAGTAATGAGTGCTGAAAAATTAATAGAACAATTAGTGGTCAGAGTTGTAATATTAAAATAAATATAGGATTTTCAGCAGCTTACACTGCGCCTGGCTGTCAGGCAGCCATGAATATTTCACCTTATTGAAAGCACCTCCGGATGAGTGTGACCTCTTCTGCTTGAATATTTTACTATATGGAATACAACCTCGCTCAGTTGTAGTTCTCTGAATTTTTCACAAGATTGAACGCCTTCCTCAAACATCATGATGTGCTCGTAGGAAATGTGGTAAATATTTCACCTTTCTCTGTGGACCCTTAGAAGGAAATAAAAAGCTGAGAAATCACACTGCTGATTACACCCCTGGGTGGCCAGAGTGTTATTACCTCAGCTTATTCGATGCATAAAATCACTTGGTTGCCTGCAAAATAAATGTCAGAAATCATGTGAGAAGGAGGAAGATACAACTGTGGCTTTTAAAACATCTTTAGAGGTCTACGACACTTCTGCCTGTGAGAGTTTTGTCTTTCAAAGCACACAGTGTGTTCATAAAAAGCAGAAGCGATGTCTAGGATTTTACTATAGGAGAAAGTCTTGTTCTTCTTCTTGCTGAAAACGCAAATGAATAGAATCTTCCCTTTTGCCTGTTATTGACAAGGGAGATGTCCATTTCCATTTCCATGATGTACCTATTACCAGGTTGGACCCCCTTTTGCCTTCAGAACTGCCTTAATTCTTCGTGGCATAGATTCAACAAGGTGCTGGAAACATTCCTCAGAGATTTTGGCCGATATTGACATAATAGCATCACACAGTTGCTGCAGATTTGTCAGTTGCACATCCATGATGTGAATCTCCCGTTCCATCACGTCCCAAAGGTTCTCTATTGGATTGAGATCTGGTGACTGTGGTGGCCACCGGAGTACAGTGAACTCAGTGTCATGTTCAAGAAAATAGTTTGAGATGATTTGAGCTTTGTGACGTGTGATGTTTTCCTGCTGGAAGTATCCATCAGAAGATGGGTACACTGTGGTCATAAAGGGATGGACATGGTCAGCAACAATACTCAGGTAGGCTGTGGTGTTTAAACGATGCTCGATTGGTACTAAAGGGCCCAAAGTGTGCCGAGAAAATATCCCCCACACCATTACACCACCAGCAGCCTGAACCATTGATACAAGGCAGGATTCTGACCCGACCATCTGAATGTTACAGCAGAAATGGAGACTCATCAGACCAGGCAACATTTTTACAGTCTTCTGTTGTCCAGTTTTGGTGAGCCTGTTCAAATTGTAGCCTCAGTTTCCTGTTCTTAGCTGACAGGAGTGGCACCCGGTGTGGTCTTCTGCTGCTGTAGCCCATCTGCTTCAAGGTTTGACATGTTGTGCATTCAGCGATGGTCTCCTGCAGGCTTTGGTTGTAACGAGTGGTTATTTGAGTTACTGTTGCCTCCATCTGTCATCTCCAACCAATCCAACCATTCTCCTCTGACCGCTGGCATCAACAAGGCATTTTCACCCAGAGAACTGCTGCTCATTGGTTTTCTCTTTTTCGGACCGTTCCCTGTAAACCCTAGAGGTGGCTGTGTGTGGAAAATCTCAGTAGATCAGCAGTTTCTGAAATACTCAGTCCAGCCTGTCTGGCACCAACAACTATTCCACATTCAAAGTCACTTAAATCATCTTTCCTTCCCATTCTGATGCTCGGTTTGAATTTCAGCAGGTCGTCTTGACCATGTCCACATTGCTAAATGCATTGAGTTGCTGTCATGTGATTGGTTGATTAGATATTTGTTTTAACCAGCAATTGAACGGGTGTACCTAGTATAGCAGCTAATAAAGTAGCCGGTGAGTGTATACTTCCATGTAAGAGTAACTAAACCCCTAAACCACTTTTTTTCAGCTGAAAAGCAAGTCAGATCCAAAATCTTGGCATTTTTTTGCAAAATATTCAACATATTGTGTCATAAATATGCATTGGTGCTGTGCTCTAGTGGTTGAAACCTGGCTATTGCATATGAATTTTGCTATTGGTTGATCTAGAGGCAGGTGATATGTATGGTGACAACTTTCGTCACTAAGCAATCTCCTCACCCACTGAACGTTAAAAAAAAACAAAAAAACAAACAAAAAAACAGCGCCTCCCAACTCAGCCCCTGGATGATGAGTTTGGACAAAACTGCAAAGTTGCACAGAGTTCACAGGGATTGGTTGACTTTGCATGAATTGTTGCAATTGCAACATCACTACTTCCTGTATGGGCTGACTAATGCAGCTCCCATATATAAAGTGTCAGGTATATTTTGAGGAAACAAAAGGATTTTTATACATGCTAATGTTATGTATATAATAATAACGCACCATAGTCGGGTGACCTTTTTTGCCATGGTAATAACAATAATCATGGTTAACACTGTGAAATATTCGCAGCTCGGTTAGGTTTAGGAAAAGATCATGGTTTGGAAGTCACGTTACACAATGTTATGTAACTTAAAACTTTATAAGACTTTGTTTCACACAGGACGTGAATCCTGGCATTCTGGGTGAAAGTTTTTTGTTTGTTTGACACAACCAACCACCCCAATGCCTCCTCTATTTGCAAACTTTCTTGCACTTTTTACTACATCACCAGACAATGGTAAGGTTGGCATATCACCTGCCTGCAAAATTTGAATTTGGCAATTTCAGAGTCTAGAGTTGTAATATGCATGCAGACTGAAGAGAACCGGCTAATTTCAACAATCATTCACTGTCAATGTCTGCCTTTCTGATATGTCCACTATTAACATAACAAATGAAAATGACAAAAAAAATTCAAGTACAATAAAAAAAAATGCCTCAATAAGATAAATGAATATAAATCAGGAAGTAATTAGAAATGAAAAACTTGATATGAATCCCTTTAAATACCAAAACGACTCACCAAACAGCACTTTTTTGTTTGGTTTGATATTTGTCAAAAACTCTTTTGGTGCATCGCTCTCTTACATGTCCCGGCTGTGATGTCCTCATCATGTCCCCTGTGCCCACATCTCTCTCTTTCACCAAATCAACACACAGTATATTTGCACATCTTCTCTTCTGTGTGAGAGGCCTGTTCAGGTTGAAAGTGGTTTTAAAGTACTTTTGGTTGTATTGTATTTTGTTTTTTTGATAGTGTCATTTCAGACCTATTGTGTTTGAGTAGAACACCAAACAAACTCTAGCAAATGTTCTCTCGCATCCTGTAATGATTCCTGATATGTTCTGTGTCCATGCTGGGAATATCATAACGGTGTCTCTCCCTCGAGGTGAAAGCAGCTCCCAGGCTGGCTGACTGAAGCAGAACTCGACAGCTCTCAGGGAGCATTTCTGAGACACATTCAGACAGTCCATCCCCAGAACTTCAACAGCCTCACCTGTTTCTGAAATCTAAAGAGCAGAAGAGCAGAAGTAAATATGACTTTAGGTTGCTTTCATGTAGATTGTCAAGATTGTCACACCTTCTTAAGCTGGTGAAACAAAAGTATAAGATAGAAATGAAGGATGTGGATTTGGAGCTGCTGAAAGATCTTTTTTTCCCCCACTAAATCGTATTTCTTACCCCCCAAAAATAAACCAGTGAGGACATGTTGTGACTTCAGAGCAATAAATGCAACTGTCTCTTTTCCATTACTCTGAGCTCTGGCCTCACAATGGTGCTGATGGCTCACAAAATGCTCCAGGTGCTGTTTCTTTTCTAACCTCAGGCTCCAAGAGAAAGAAAATGTCCTTATAACAAACAAGTTTACCTTGATCCAAAACCTCCTCAAAGACAAGCCGTTTAGGGTGAAGGTGTTACAGTGCTGTTGATGCTGCTGAAGAGATTCCAATGAACAGCAAAGCCACAACATATAGTGGTGTGAATAGACAGGTTGAAAGCTCCGGTTTTGCTTCAGGGAACATGGCGGATGTTTTGCCACCTTGCGCACCATGTGACCAATGGTATTGATACTAACTTGATAAAGTTTGTTTTGCTCTGCAGAGAGAGGCATTATTTCCTCTACCATTTAATCTTATTTTCCCTCCAGTGATGCCAAGCTGGAAGGAGATTACACCTGACTGAACATCCAAAATGGATCCATTGTTCGATGAAAAAGGAGGATGCTGTATGACCATGTGGCCTAATGGATAAGGCGTCTGACTTCGGATCAGAAGATTGAGGGTTCGAGTCCCTTCGTGGTTGAAACTTTGAGTGTGATGTTGTGGATATTGCCATTACTGAGTGCACAATGCAAACAGCCATTGAGTGAAAATGCATTGAAAAGCATCAGTTTGAGTTCTGTCCCTGACTGATTCTGGAGCAAATTTTGTGAGAAGCCACCAAAAACATGCTGGTTAGCTCAGCTGGTTAGCTCAGCTGGTTAGAGCAGTGTTTCTCAACCCTGGTCCTCTAGTACCCCTGCCCTGCATGTTTTAGGTGTTTCCCTGCTCCAACACACCTGATTCAAATGATCAGGTCATTATCAGGCTTTTCTGGAGGCTTGAAGATGAGCTGATCGTGTGAATCAGGTGTGTTGGAGCAGGGAAACATCTAAAACATGCAGGGCAAGGGTACTTGAGGACCAGGGTTGAGAAACACTGGGTTAAAGTGTGCTGCAAATACCGCCAAGGTCATGGGTTCAATCCTGATACTGGCCAGGGATAGTTAACTCAATGTTGTGTCTTGCTGCTCTTCATATAAAAACCGAGTCCTCTGTAATTTAGGGTATTTCCTCTCCAATGATCCCAAGCTGGCAGGCAATCACAGCTCACTGAATCCCAAATATTTCCATTTTTTCTTTGTTCAGTCCTGGTTTAATTCTGGAACTAATTTTTCTAAAACTCCAGCACAAACTGGCTGGTTAGCTCCGATGGTCAGAGCATGATGTTAATAATGCCAATATACTTTAGATAACATTGGCTGATTGGTTTCACACGGGACATGAATCCTGGTCTCATGGGTGAAAGCTCTGTATTTGTTTGACCCGTCCAACCACCTCCTGACTACTCTGACTTTCTCGCTTCTGATATGCTTTTTTTGTGGGAAAGTCGACCTATCACCTGCACAGAAAACTGGTCTTTGGCATATACACCGCATGCAACTTCAAAGTCTAAAGTCATGTTATTTGATTGAAGAAAACAGGCTAATTTCAACAGTCACTATCAATGTCCACCTTTCTGATATGTAAACGAACACAACAAAAATTTAAGCACAGTAAAAAATGTCTCAATACTACAAATTAATGTAAGTGAGAAACTAATTAGAAATGAAAAACATAATTTAAGTCCCTCTCAACACCTAGATGGCTGTCCAGGGTGACCAGTTGTCCCACATGTTGGACTGCACAGCATTTTTATCTCTGGTCCCACCGTCCCACATTTTGATTGTCTCTAGTTTTCAAAAGTCAAACCACTGCAGGAGGGACACTTTTCTAAATTCTGGGCTTTTATCCAATGGCTGTGAAGTAAGCAGGGAAGGATGTCAAGTGCGGGTCATCCTGTCACCATCTTTCCTGCCTCCCAAACCCAAGGGGAAAAACTGGCAAGTCAGCCCATAGTCATCAGTTATGCAGATTTAGGCAGGATATAATGGAAACTACCAAAATTAAAGGAAATACAGCTACAACAAAGACTGAGAAGCTACTTATATGTTGTCTATTGTGTGCTACGTGAAAAACACAGAGATGTTACATGCTAAGGGGCAGAATATAAATGTCTATTTTTTAAGTTATATTGACATTATATCAAAATTTTGGACTATCTCTCTGCTTTAGTACCAGGGCTGCAACAAA
>JAJHUR010102228.1:0-24301 GCA_027495735.1 Lutjanus campechanus | reverse complement strand
AAAGATGCGCGCCCCTCCACGCTGTGTGTCGGCATGTGAGTGTTTATATGTTTCGACACAGACCTGCCACTTTGGCCTTGGGGGCTGAAACATGAACCAACAGAGCAGAGTTTACGTCAGTACACAGCAATCACAGGAGCCAGCTTCCCAAAAGACTCGCCTGTGACCACATCAGTGTGGCCTTCGAAACATAAACACAGTTGATTTAAGCACTGATACAGACTTATGAAAAGGTGGATGAACTACATTTTACATTTGCCCTTTAGACATGTAGCTGGCAATCTTATCCAGAGTGACATTTGTTTTGGATTTCTTTTAGTGATCACCGGAAGGCACAAAGCCATCATGTCTTTATACTTTTTGCTTTAATTTGAACTCCGCAACTTTGTACTCTGGTGGCTCTAAATGGCAGCAGGAAATAACTGTTTGAACTGTTGTGTGTTTAAAGCTATTTATTACTTAATTACACCATGTGATCCATGCAGTGAACTCAGCTGTGCTTAGATCTAAATTTAGTGTTTTTAGTGTCTTGTGGGAATTTTATTTTATTTTATTTTCTCTCTTGTCTTACAGTGACTTTTCCTCACACCTACAATATTTTTTTGTGCAAGCTCTTACACTCTTTTACATTGTGGTGTCCTCTCAGACATTTTGTGCAGAAACTTACCCACTACAACATATCATAATGTACGTTTATGTAATCAAAATTTATTATAGCTTTAAAAATAAGCAAATGCCAACTCCCACTTCCCACTTTTTATGATGCCCGTGTCTATAATGCAAGATGAACAAACTTATAATGTATTACACAGTGTTTAAATCCATTTTCAAGGTGCATTTTCCAGCTGTGGTAAATGTCATATTTCTTTATGTATATGCGCAAAAACTTATTATTTAATTTCTTCATCACTTTAAATGTTATTCAGCTATAAACAATCACATTTATGTTTCATGATAGCATTCTGAAGAAGGATGAAAAATGAAAGGAAAACACGACAGGGTTTCATGTTTCAACCACACTTGGCATCATATAACTGAGCCAATATAATCAGTGAAACGACACCAGACATATAACTTTGATTTCAATAAAATCCTTTTGATTTTTTTTGAAGCAAACAAGTGAGGAGTGTCATCTTCATTTTGTGCACATTTCAAACCTCAAAACCACTACAGCAAAATTCAAGTGTTTTCAAGGATTACCAGCACCCGTACAACGCTGAATATATTATAACCATTTTATAATGCACTGTAATCACTTATAATCTCTTTTATAATGCATTATAATGTGATTAAAAGTTACTCTAAGTGGTCATTTGGTGCTTAAAGTAAAGTTAGAACTTCCGGAGACATAATACATTATGTGATTATTATAAAATGATTATAATGTATTACAGCTATGAAAATTATAATGCATTATGATCCTCGTCAAAAAATGTCAGTGATCACCAATAATGAAGTATTATGATACTTCAACTTGTAAGTCATTGAAATACTCTATATTGATCATATGATTATGGTTAATATGCCACAGTACAGTGCATTATAAGTATGTTTATAATGCATTATAGACACAGGTGTTTTGGGATCCATTATACTGATTGGTGGCGTCTTATGATGGAATCTAGAGCTGCAAACTTTGGGCTGATATATATATTTTTTTTTATCAAAGGGCAAAAGCGACCAAAACAACCATCAGTCCAATTACTGCTGATCTAATCTGTTGTTGGGAGATTTACAGCACAAACTAATGGAAGTTTTGAAACAGGGAGGAAAGATTTCACCCCATCAGAAAAGGGGAGGGGACTAAATCTGCAGTATTTTTAGTGAAACTATGTAATTTTTCCCTTTCTTCTAGTTCAGGCAAAGAGGAGGATGATATAAATCAAATGAAGGGCCTCCGTCCTCCGGGCCCGGAGAGCTGAAACCCAAACCATGCCGAGGTTAATGGAAGTTCAACTCAAGATTTATTTTAATTGTTCCATTGTAATTTCTTTAACTCAAACAAAATGTCTCCTTTGTTGAAGTCACCCGCTAAATTATACCACATCTGAAGTGGAAAATTTAAAAGTGTCAAAAAAAAGTTTTTCCCCTCACTCTCCGGGTTAAATCAATAGAGTGACACTGTATTAAACTCAGTGAAGAAGCAGAGTGGGAATACTGGAATCCTCCAGAGGAAATGAGATGATATGACACCGGGGGGGAGAGCAGACACGTCTTTTAGTGTCATCCCAAATGAAAGGAGGCTGCAAATTTAGACAATAGGTTTTCTTAATTATTTGTCTCTTCTTTCAACAATTCACCAGTGTTTTTTCAAAGCAATATTAAATTAAAGTTTGTGGATAAAAGGACAAAGATTTTTGTAATTCACTTCACATTATACTCCCAGGTCTCCACTGAAGAAGAGACTGTTGATCTCAGTGGGATTTACCTGGTTAAATATGAGTGAAAACATAAAAAAATAAAAACACTCTTAGAAATAAAGTGACTCACTAGAAGCATAATGGGTTCTTCGGTCCTTTTTTGTTCCAGGCAGAACCTTTTATAAAGGCTCCTCTAGGAACCTTTACCTAGAACCTATCACAAGGGGTTATACCAAGAACCATATGTGAAAGGTTTTATCTAGAACCCCTGTGAGAGGGTCTACAAAGAACCCTTCTATGGTGCAATGGTTCCATCCAGAAACCTCTCTGGGGGTTCTGTCCAGAACTTTTTCACCTTCTAAGGGTGCTAACAAGAACCCACCAATGGGATTCTACCAAGAACCCTTTTATATTCCAGTTGTTTCATCTAGAACCCACCCATGGGTTTTCACAGAGAACTCTTTTACATTATGGTAAAGAATCCTGGATTTTTAACAATCCTTGAGGAACTTTTTCTTCCAAAAAAGGTTCTTAATGGAACCCTTAGTTTTACAAAAAAAAAAAAAACCTTGATTAAACCTTTCTTCAAAAAAGGATTATTCACAAGAAAATGGTTCGGATTTGAACTGTAGCACTTCAGTAAGAACCCTTTTGGAGCCCTTATTTCTAAGAACGTACTTAGTTAAACTTCAGTGTGCACTGCCTCCCAATGGGACAAGAGCCAGTCTCACATCTTTCATGAGACAACAAGCAAATTAATTACTCAATAAGAGTTACTGTGGAGTTTCAGTAACTAACAATAGTGCATGTAGATCAAAGGGATAGTCCGAACATAACCATTAGACAGGTGCAACATTGTCAAGTACACAATGAAGGCTAGCTTCTGCCCTTGATCACTGAGCCAACGTCTGTCCTTGATCACTGCCAGGGAACTTAAAGCGGGGTTCTGCATGAATCAGTCCAGGAAGACACCACATGAAGCATGACAACCGCACAAGACAGCTTCGGTATGAGTGTTTGCAAACAGGGACTAGCTGGTAATCTGCTTCTGCCTCTATTCCTGCAGCCCCAGCTGTGCAGGGGCCTATTTTAGATACCCAAACTGCATGCTGGGATACGCTGACAACCAATGACTGTCGATCAGCATGTGTTGCCACGACGAAGTGCATGTGTAGCGGGGGTGGGAGCCGATGATATTATTACTAATTATTGAAATAACTTCCTGCCACCTGTCTTGCTGTTGCCTCGTGCCAAAGTACAACACATAGTGATGAAAGTGTTGAAGGAGCTTCTTCCAAACTGACAGCTGATGTGCCAAACTGATGTGCTATATAAGCTCCTGTATTTTCTATAGAATACTCTCTATATTTAAAATGATTTGCAACATTTTATTAAGCGTTCATTTCAGTGTGCTGTAAAACAATAGTGAGTCAATCAACATATTACATGTGCTGGGCTGATATCTGGTGAACCTAAATGTCCATCAGCACCCCTGCTTTTACTAAAGTTCATCAAGAAGATGAACTTGGTAAAATCTGGTAAAATGAAACAAGGAACAATTAATTGCATAATGCATTAGTTTTAATGTGCTAACATCAAAGCCTTTAGTTCTTCTAAGTTCTAATTAGTAAAATAATTTGTCATGCATTCATACTATGTCTCCAGCCATGAAAAAATGTGTAAAAGACCCACTCATGCTTTGTCCCACCTAGGGACAAAGCATGAAAAATACACATGTTCTGGTCCTTAGTCGACTTAGCACTGATGCGTATGAAATGACCGGTCAGACTTTTAAAATAAAGCCTGCTAACAATCAGGTGATGATCACAATTTGATCAGGTTTAGCTCTCATCATGTTTGGCAAAAGGTGCAGTGCATTAAATTTACAGGGATTTATTGTGAGAATGTGGCAGAAATGGCATACAATATTCATAAGTATGTCCCGCAAGTGAGTCAGATGTGTTTTTCACTCACAAAACTCATGATGCTCTCAATTTAGTCTTTGCAGCTGTCTGCACCAGCTCCATGCATCCTCCATCCAAGATGCATCTGACAGGCATAAACGCGTCCAGAAATGTTTATTTAAACTTCAAACCAATTTATTTGACAGCAACTGTGTAAGTGGCACTGAAAAAGTATTTTAATTCATTTTGTACCAAGGCGGAGCAGGGTGTGCTCTTCATTCTACCCAGCAGCTGGTAAGCAAGACACAGGAAGTTCTTGAACTTTTTCTGCAGTGTTTATTTGTGGGAAAACTGTACATTTACTGCCACAAGACAACTTCACTGCTAAACTTCAATCCCTCTGCTCTGATCGCCAACACCTCTGTTTCGCATGAGTTTCGCAACCACCGTAGTATCTTCTACACGCTTGGAAGCAGAGGATGAGACAGGCGTTTATCTGCACGCTCACCTCTAGATGCCATTAAATCCTTCACACTGATCCTTTAAAATGACATCTTCCTTAAAACAGTCAGCTTTGACTATTGGTCTCAAATTGGAACTGAACCCATCTCCCATATTTAAACCACCTACCCTTCATGGACTTTCTTGCTCCGTATACTACATTCAGCCATGTCTCCTGTTGTTATCATCCCTGCTGGTGCTACACCTTCATAGATGTACTTTTCCTTGGCAAGGCAAAACGTGACACTGACATTTGACACGTTTTGGATCAGTGGTGTCCAGCAAAGATCATCCAAACTATCATTCAGAAAGTCTTAAGTATCTACATGATTCATGATTTCAATCAGCTGCACCTCTTATAATGTTTTAGCTCAGTGCCATCTCTGGGATATTGTGTGACATATCATTTGAAATGTGATGAAATGAAAAGCAAAGTAATGTAAAAGTGTTACTAAAGTGAAATACTGAACAAATTATTGCCCGTTCCAAAAAAGGGAGAGGGCAAGTTAGCTTTTAAGTCTTCATGCTGAAAGTGGTTGAAATCCTGAACTAACACCTGGAGGATGAACATAAACTATTTTCTGTGTCACAAATCCATCTTGAGTCATCACCCTTGCCCTGGATCATTCTGCTCCTACTTACATCCAAATCCTCAGCAGCACTAAGTACCAGAGCTCATGTAACTCTCGCCAGCACAGATCTGCCTTCCCTCTTTAACACCTCTTCTGACCGGTCAGAGTGCTGAGCCAGCAGGACTACGCTGAAATGAAACCGCTTTTAATGTTACTGAGTTTTAATCTGTCAAATTGTGTGGGCGGATTGATGACTCATGACACTATGGACTCTTTTTAAATGATAGATATAAGCCATTGTATTTGTGTCCTTCATCACCACAGCTGTTTCTCAATGTACACATATTTACACATTTATGTTCACAATTGTTAAACCCTTCCTTATTAAAAAAAGGAAAGGTATGAAGTGTAATCCATCACTCACTACATACCGTGTAAAACCCTGATGGAGGGACCTTAAAGAATTTAAAGTGTTGTAGTTTCAGAGGAAAAGTTTATTGTCTTGTGAGACTCTAATCTTGAGGCTTTGTCTCAATGACAAGTAACTCAAAAACAAGTTTCATTTCTAAAACACAAACCATCAAATTTGAACATATTGTACAAGTGTCTGAATTTGTAATCTGTGTATTTTTTACTTTTATATCTCTGGCAGATTCTCTTGTTTGAAATTCACTTTCGATAATGGCTTCATATCACCTGACACCAGGGCTATAGAACACCAAGCAGCAACCGCCGGGGCTAAAAAATGCCAACACCGAAGTGCTAATACCAGCAGTTCCTCAAATGGCCACTAGAGGCGGCCTCCAAAAGTGAGTCAGTCCCCATACTACAATGCACAACAACAGGCTGTTACTGTTTTGGTCTCTTAAGCTAATTTCCCTCCTGATGATTTTTATATAACTTACCTGTTTAAATTATATTAAGGGTGAAAGTTATGCATAATTAGTTATGCAATGAGGGTGTGGCTACCTCGAGTGACAGATGGGTAGAGTCTCAAGTGGCTAGCTGCACCATGGTCACTTCATTTGCGACTTCAGCTCCACACAGGCTCCACTCAGGCTCCACCTCTTTGCTGTTTTTGGATTAGCCTCGAGTTAGTGGTGTTAGGCAGTGCCAAAATGGCAACAGCCAGAGCCACCACACTGTGAGCTTCCCAGTGGCTCTTCAGAGCTTATGGGTAACATCACAGAGAATCTGTTTTAAGCCATTTTAAGCACCACATTCTCTTCATCCTCCTCTTCTTTGGATTTTTTCCATACACATAAATACCACTATTGCAAGGGCTAGATTCCTGCCGAGCTTCATTTTTTACCCTTATAGCGACACAGATGGATGACGCGGTGATTATATTTTCTTGCCTTGTGTCGTCGTAGTAGCCTATGGTTCAGTAGGTGTGATCATTGTACAGTCTACAGACATCAACCTTGATATTGTACCCAAGTTTATTAGATCTGTGTCACACAATGTGTCTTGCAATAAACTTATAATATTGCTGAAATCTTACAGGCAGCAGGCACCATTACATTCTACATTTGCATCTCCTCCCAAACCATCTTCAACCAGCTTGTGGTGGTTACTAATCTGTCTAAGCTTCCCTCTGATGGTGATATATGTTCTGGTATTTTCAGTCTTTTCTGAAAAAAAAAAAAACAAGCAAAATTAAAAACATGGATTTGGAAATTGATGAAAATTAAAAAAGTTTCAGGACTAGTCTGTGCAATGTTTGTGTCACAAGGTGCAGTTAATCACAAATGCTTAATTAACTATTGACCAGGATACATGTTTGAGCACAAGCTTGTCTTGTGTGATCTATTAACATAATTTATGACCTCACTTTAGATCAAAAGAGCAGCGACTTGTTTTGGCAGGATTAGACTGGTTTGGAGTAACATCACCAGGCATGGTTAATCTAAGATTTGTGACACACATATGATTACTATTCTTGTTATTCTCCTCTCCTGTTTTAGATATGTGCCCTGTAAAGTTTTATTAATATTATCATTATTATTACTCCATTACTCATCACTCCTTCCATCCATTTTTCCAGCTACAGCGCTGACCCGGCAGACCCGCTGTGAGGTCTGTCTCTATGTCGCATTTACAGCTCCATGTGCTGGAAGACAAATGGGTGTAAGTATACCCACTACACTCCGTGGCATGAGGGGACACAGTGCCAGGCATACCCGCTTGGACCACAACTAGACCACCTTTCACTAAATTACAAGATGGTGGTGTTTAAACCCGCTGCTATCTGTGAGACTGAGACTGAGACTCTGATATTTCACACTGTCTTGATTTCCTCCCAGGCTATACGAAGCCGGGCTGGCAGCCATGTTGGAGCTGTAACCGCAGAGGGAGATAAGTGTCGTGACTCCGAGGTTTCATTACCTCCCGCACAGTTTAGCACTGGATAGCATTAGCTGTTAATGGCCCTTCTAACTAAAAAGGGGTGATTCAGACAGACAGCATTCGTCCCATAAAGCCACCATGGAAAGCATCTCACTAAATAAGGACACACTCTTATGACACAAGGTGTCGTTTTCAACACTGCATGTGTCTCCTTTCAGATAGCACGCATTTGTGTCACTTTTCAAGAGTATTATGTGTTTACAAGCACATACTGATACACGAGTTATTAATGGCTTGTTGAAATGTAGCACATGCAGGTTAAGTCTCGAATTAGATAGATGGATGGAAGAATATGCTGAAAGATCCATTTATTATGGCTCTAACACACTCGTGACTCGTATTTTTGAGCTCTAACAAGAAATCGCTTGATGACTTTAAGATAATGTTCAAATTAAGGGGATTATTTCATATGGAGTTGTATGAGACACTAACCAGTTAATACACTAACCATGGTGAGTGTATTACCTACAGTAGATGGCAGTTGACATGGCCCGAGTTTGGAGAAGCATCAGAAGTACCTTGTAGAAAGCTACGCAATGTACTACTGTGGACAAGGTCAGAGGCAAAACATATTCTAGCCCCCCCCAAAAAAGAGAAATAATGTTAAGTGTACACTATGTTTAGAATTTTCTCTGCTGTATCTTGCCATCAGACAGCCTTTTCCAACAGGAAACCACCGTTATACATTATAAGCTAAATATCGCTCTCTCCGAGGCAACCAGACTCGATTGTCAAGATCATTCATTTCACCTTGCAGAACACAGGAGTTGCTTGTCTACTACTGCCTCGATCTGTTAGGTTGTTTGTATTAATGTGTGCCTTCAAAATTTAAAAAGGTTAGGTCGAATTCAGTGAAGTCATACAATAACAAACAAACTAACAGATAAAGGCAGCGGTAGCCCGGCAAATCCTGTGTTCTGCAAGGTAAAATTGCTCATTTTTGGTCTGGTTGAGTTTGAGAGAGTGAAATTTGGCTTATATTGCATCAGTTTCCCATCAGAAAAGGCTGTCTGACAGCACTGTATAATTATTGTAAACATAGCTTACACTTGATGATGATATTGATTTTTTTGGGGTAGCTAACATATGTTTGGCTACTGACCCTGTCCACGACAGAACACTGCTTAGCTTCTGTGCTGGTTTGAATTGTGCCATGAATTGCACATATGATGTCTATCAATTTAAAAGATTTTGTCTTTTACAAAGAAAAGTCACCATTTGTTGTTAAACTGTTTAGGTATCAGACTGTGAAGATATTTAGAAAGACTACACACCCAACGGTTGGATAAGTGATGTCATGACCTTCTTCTTAAAGCTAGCGTTAACCACTAAAGCTACGATGCCTGTATCTTTCCGTACCAAGATGTAGCTCTCAAGAAACAGGTCTTGCTTGTTCTTTCGCTTCCCAGTTGAAAAAAGGACCAGGAGTCACCAGATAAAACACTCCAGGTTTGATAAGGTTACAGTGAATAGCAGTGTTGGTGTTGATGATTATTGTGCAAGACAAGAGATGTATTTCACTGAGTTGTTTTACACAAAACTAAACTACGACAAACCTACCACAAACTGTGACTTTCTTGACTTGTAAAATTATCTTTTAAACTAAAAAACATCATATGTGTAATTCATGGTACATTTGAAACAGCAACAAAAAAATATTTGTCTCTTGCCAAAGACTCCTGCTCATATTTTTTTCCAGCATAAGGTCACATGGGACACAGGAAGAGGCGTGACTTTGCCTCTCGATACATACCTCATACAACCCACTTCAAATAAACTGAACCATCCATTTCAGCTAATGTTCAAATTAAGGGATTTGTAAATCTTTTGTCCGTCTTGATGAATAAACACACTATGTTATTTTTAAGCTTATTTCAAGTGTTAAATGGTGATTTTTAAGCCATCAAACTGACAGCTTCATTTGTAGTCCTGTAAACAGAAGGAAGCCATCAACACAGATAAAGCAATATTAGCTTTAAGAGTTGCCTTGATGGTCGTAAGATGAAAGCTGTACCCCGGCTCATCTACAAGTATGTAACGAGGTTAGCGAGATTTGATTACAAGGAATCTAAATTTAGCTGGGCAACTTATCAAATCAAATAGAAAAAAGATGTACAATCAGAGTTTGGGGCTGCTAAGATCTATTATTTAATAAGAGAGCCCCGACGTAATCTAAAGTGTATCCAAGAAATTTGCTGCTGTGCACTGATGTTCTTGAAATTAGATCTGTCTTATTTGCTTTTTATTCATATGCCTAACGTGCAATGTGTGTGAATAAATATATGACATAATTTCATTGTTCTGCTTGACTCTGCTCAATTTGTGCCTGTAAAATGAAATGAAGATTGCACGTGTGCTTGACTCTGTGCGATTGTAATAGATTCTCAGCAGGGAATATGTCCAATTCCACAGAGCTAATGCACCTTTTTCCATTCATTTTAACCACATACAGTATGTCAGAGAGTAAAGAGGTGGTTGCGCATTACAGAGAGGAGGAAAAAAAGACGGATAATGTCCTCATTGTACCAATATCTCTGACTGTTATGGCTGTATTGTAAGCTTTATACTTTGGGGTTCTCCTGTACAAATTAAACTTACAATATGTAATTTCTGCCACTGGGGGTCTCTCTCACATTAAAACCATAATAAAAGACATAGTTTGATGACATGTGAAGTGGTGTGGGATCATAGGAGTTGTTTTCTTCATTGTTAAGCAGCCCCCATAGCTGATCTGAGGAAATCTATCTGACAACGACTCACTTTATTTTTTGTCACATTTGCTGGCTTCCTTCCTCATTCTTAGACTTATCCGTTTTGTCCTGTGCTTTCCCAGAAGGTACAACAAATCCTCTTACCTCTTACCTAGAATAGGTTGATTGTCAGTTACTCCCTAAATACATGTATTACTGCTGGATTTACCTATGTTACGTAAGTCATGAGACATAATCTCACATGACATTACACACATTGTTTATATTGTAAAACTGTAGCAGTTTGCTTGGTTCAGATTAGGGTACTGTACTTGGTTCAAATTGGGATACAATTGTGGTTTGGGTTAAAATAGTTATGTTACATTATGTCACATGACGGGAGTGACCTCACTCATGCAACATATTTGATGCAATGGACATCATATCAATAATGAAATTTTAGTTGCTAAAAACTTTAAATGACTCTTTTTGTAATACACAGGATAGCTCTGTATTTGTTGCTCTTTCTCGCTCCTTCTTCTTCTCCTTCTTGTTGGCTCACTTCTCCTGTCATACTTACTACATCCGCTAGGGGGCGCCACCTAACAATAAACAGACATATCAGTTGGAATAAGCTGCTTGCACTTGCGACCAAGACACATATTTCTGGCGAGGACAGGCTGGAAGTTATACTAACAAGCAGCTAATAGGAAACGCCGTGTTACCTTGAATGAAATTACAGATTTCTCTGGGTTTGTTGGAAACATTTGGGATAATGTAAGTACACAACTCAACAAAGTATATAAAACAGCTCTAACGTTTTTTTTAAATTTTCATGCGCAATGTTACTTATAGCATTGAAAATTTGATAATCTTTGTAGTGTACTCATGTTTGAGCATTAACAACACTAAATATATTCAGGCAGTGCAGACAAGTTCAATGAAGTGCACACACACTGGCACTGACAGCACAAGGTTGACATTGTTCGCCAAACACCTTTTTACACTTGCCCTGTTAAAAGCCCTGAATCTTAAATTGAGATGTTTAACAGGGCCCCAGATTGCCCTTTGACAGGGCATGCATTTATTATAAGCCAAGTTATGGGCTACTGTATACTGCCTGTGTATGGGCTGTATGGCTTGGTTTTCCATGCTGTAAACTCTGGTATAAAAAGGTCAAGGGCCGTTTGGGTATGTCGAGTGGTTTTGGCAGCACATAACAGGCATCTTGTCTCTCTGATAGGTAATAAAAGCTAACAAATTAAAAGCCCTGTGCTGCTCCCAAGACTGGTGACATTTACACACTGATCACCCTGTTTATGGCAACAGCGTTTGCCAAACCCCGGCTGTTGTCTCGACATGTGTCGTTGACCCATTTTTCTCCCAAATATAGTCAGTTATGTTGGTGTCTTTGCACTTGTGAGAGGGCTGCTGCAACAGTGGCGGCGTTTACATCGGGAAAGGTCAGATGTACACTTGAAGTAATCTCTATGGATATACGCTGTACTGAAGGGCTTATTGCAGTGACAGAAATGTCACTCTACTGACTGCAAAAACACTGTAAAAAAAAATCATACTGGAATCAACTGATCTTTTGTCATTAACTTAATGTGTATATACAAGTTTTAAACTTAAACCTTTTTAAGAAGACTTCAGAACTTATAGTTTAAATTAATCTATTGTACAAAGCTCAGTCAACTTGTTGGAGTTTCTAAGGAAACACAATCTAACATGATACTAGCAAACTTCCCCTCAGGCATTGTTTGTGACTTAAAACTCTCCCGAGCCCCTTTCTTTTACAGAAAACATAAATGATGAAAACTTTATGTCTCTAATACACTAAAATAAGTGGTTGCTTGTTTTCTCCATTCAAAATAACACACTGAGGTTACTATTTAAAAACCTACTGTTCTGGAAACCGTACTATTAGGTTGTTGAGGAACATGAGTCACTGGTTGCTTGTTTTGACAATAATGAAAACACTGCAAACCATGATGAGGGTTAGTGCGCTATAAAAAATGTCCTTTTGTTGTAACGTAATGTTGTGAATGAACCTCACTCAGCCTTCTGCTTTGGTGACTGCAGTCTATTTTTGGTGGATTATAACAACTTGAAATTACACCCTATTTCATTAACCTGCTGTTCCTATTCCCGTAAAACGGTGTCAGTTAGGTTGCTGTTAGTATTGTGGCTCCACGTCTTGTCCAGATTTACCCCTGGCAGTTGAGCCACCATTCTCTCTTGGTGACTTGGAACAAAAGTCCAGTGGAAGATATTATATTTTGTGATGAAAAAAAAAAGTTAAATATAAAATTGTCCACCTGAATGGGTAAAATGTAATAAAATGTAATAAAATTTTAAGTTTTTCTTAAATTAATTGAAACAAAGCAGGTATCATTAGGTCAGGCTAACATTAGCAATTACATTGATTATATTGAATAAAATAAAATGCTATGGTTACTATTTAAAGACATACTTTCTGGAAACCATTCTGTTAGGTTGTTAAGGAGCAGTCCTTTTGGGTAAAACAATTTATTGAGTTGGAAAACTGTAAGCTTTTAAGTTGCCTTGCCTTAAAATTAAGTTGCATTGATGAAAACTATTGGTCTGAAAGTGATCAAATAAAACACTATACAAAGCTATTGTGTTCGTATAACTTGTTAACCTTTTGAAAAAACAATAATAATGGTCCAAAAATTCTCTTTTTCTCAGTGTGTTAAATTCACTATACCCCCTTACACTTCAGCTCCTTACAATAACACTTTAGAATAAATTCACTTGGAGCAGTTTCACATGTGGTTTTTGTGCCAATACTGGAACAAAGTAGTTCCAACAGGTGCAGCTGCAGCTCAAATTTCTTTGTGTGAAATGAAAAACTTACTTTTCAAACTGAGAAAATCAAATGTATTTGTGAATGTTTGTCAGTGTAACTGAGCAGTTGTTGGTTCAGCTTAATATCTTAAGTTTATTGAACTTATTACAATTAGTACAATTGAACTAATACCAAGTTTATTTGACTGGTGATGTTTATTTGTTTTGAATAATAACAAAATTACCTCAACTTGTCTATTCACATTCAGTCAACTTAAGATTTTAATGCAGTACAGACAATAACTTTTTCAAGTTAAAACACTTTTTTTTTTACAGTGTAGTAATTAAACAGATGTTACACATGTTCAAAATGTGACTTCTTAAAAAAGGAAAATCAAAACTATAGCTGTTCAACAGCATACAGTCATGTGCCACTAGCTTCATACGCTCACTTAACTGACTGTGTCGAGGCTTCTGATGAGGCCGGATCTCACCCAGAGCCGTTCCCAGCCTCTTTGATAGGGTGATATACGGCGTACACACAGCGTAGGAACATAATGTTAAAACATAACATGTTGTCGGCAGGGGATACAGACTCAAAGACTGTTTGTGCGGTATCACAATGTTCTGCGGCCTTATCATTCCAAGACTAATCCTGCTTGTTCGTCCCTGGACTCACAAACAGCGGGGTCGGGTTTCCGGCCCTCCTCAGTCTACTCTGGGACTGTGATGACAGGGGACAATCCTGTAATAGAGTTCAGCTCTTATTATCAACATGCTGTAAAACTGTATGAAGGTGATTTTCATGGACTAACATGGAATGTCAGCCTATTTATCACATCTGATGTATGGATTGATCTGACACATGCTATATCAACTGCTATTTTACTGTGTGCTTTGCTGACTACAATCATTTTCTCACTGTAACAGCTGTAAATCAAAAACTGGAGCGAGTCATTAGTCATCATTATACTTGATTTTGATTAATAACAAATATTGATGTGTCATTCACAATCATTTGACCTTTTCATCATCATTTGTTTCTGTCTCTCAAGCGAGCTTCACATGACTGAGTCATGATTAGACCTCACTTCTATCACACCTATTTAATTAATTTCTATTTTTTAATCAATGAATTCTTTCAAATGCCGAGTCGTGGACTACCAGAACATGATTGGTCGCCCGTCTGCCTCGCTGCAGGGTTGTTGTTACTATTGTCTTTGTACGAATATAACAAAGCCGGTAGAAACATTAAGACGCACTAAAAAAAAATAAAAGTAAAAAAAGAGTGTGTGCCATGTGCACTCACACCAAAATAGGGTTCAGCGCTGACACACCCCCCTGCCCACCCCACTGCAAAAATCCAGAAGCTGCAACTCATCCTGCATGGTCTCTTGCTGCCCTCTAGAGTACTATTACACCTCCCTCTTACACACACACACACACACATACATATACATGCACTCACACACCCACACGCACATAGTATATTCTCAGTCACAGTGGGGTTCCAGAGCACTCCCCCCTTAAAGCAAAGAAAGAAGCAATGAGTTGCAACATGCAGTCACAGACGTGCAGCACTTTTGACATTACCACAGAAGTGGATGATTCACCTGGAAGTTGAGGTTTTGTTTTTTTTAATTAAATCAGTCAGGAGTCAGGAGTGATACTGTGCACAAAGTTTAAAACAGCATGCACATCCAAACATCATAAATACTAGGGGCTGGACAGAAGTACATGTCAAAAAAAAAGGAGAAGAAGAAAAATGGGGTCTGCACACTAGATAATGCTTCCATGGACATTTATTCCTAGACACCATATACCACCACTTTACAAGTACCTATCCAAGTCATGTGATTACATGGTAAACTAACAAAAGGTAAAAGAATATACGAAATGGTTAAATAGTTAAATATGATGGATTCTATAAGTATAGTCAGGCTATTGTGGTATACTGAGAGGTGAAAAACCAACACAGCACAGGTAACGTTAGAAACACATGAGTCATAGTGAAAACACAATGAAATCTGAAAGTACCATATATGCATATGTAACACACACAAAACACATGTAAATAGATTCACGGTACATAAAAAAAATCACTTATCTGTCAGGTCAAAACAACTTGGATATCACATGACTAGAGCATCAGGGTTAAACTGTCATAATGTAATGCAATAATCAAGAAAATGCAACCTTACCTATTTTGGAAGCGCCTCTGCTAATCTAATAAGAGGTCATATTGACTGACGATAAAAACAATACAGCATTCAGATACATAACCCACAACTTAAAGGATATATCATCCACATCAACATCAGAATAATCACAAAAAACACAGGTGTGATATTCATAAATATATGTACTAGTAGTAGTAGCCTTGTAAATGTGATATTAGTAGAAACAGTAGCAGCAATTGTAGTAGTACAAGTGGCAGGAGTAGAAGCAGCTGCAGTGATACAGGTTAAACCGAGTGTACTCAACAGTGACCGGTTGCATAAAATCACTTTTTGACAGTTTTGTTCAATTTAATTTATATTTTGTGCTGGTGCTTTTCATTGTCTTTGAGGAGAGCAACTTTCTCATCTTCTTTTTCTTGGCTTTGTTGTCCATTTTGGAGAAGCTAGCTGACACAGGCCAACCGTGTTAGCTAAACTAGCCAACAACTGAATATTGCTGTCTGGTAATATTAAAGAATTATGTAAGTGAAGCATAACCAAGGTAACTGAAGTGCACATGACAGTGACTGCCGTGAAAGCCTTGGTCTAAATACTTGCGCAAGGAGACAAGCTTAAAGAGCAAACTTCAGTTTAAAACTTACGGCGTTTTATGCATCCGGGCACTGAGGAGTTAACTACAGTCCATGAGTGGCTCCTCAGTTCTCCTTTGTAATAGTTAAAACAACTCTTTAAAACATGACGGTGCCTGCGGTCTAGGGATTCATCTCTCCCTTTGCATAGCTATGTGGTGATGTCTTCATCAGCGAGGCGTGTAGCGAGCTGCTTCCGTGATCCGTTTAGTGTCAGCAGAAGTCCTGCACGTCCCCTCAGGTAAGCCTCTGTCAGACTCCAGACAGATAAAGCAATATGAAGAATAACAAAGCGGAGGACGTATCCCAGAGTTCCTCCTCGAGGCGATCGGGCAGTTTGTTTTTGCCCGAGACCTGTCAAACTCTGAAGAAAAGCTTATAGAGGGGAATAACCCCGAGAGATGAGCAAATGGCGGAAGACAAAAAACAGACGTTCAGCTTTACAACTTTTCAGTGGAAATATGCACAATGTGCTCTACCCCAAAGCCCTGACAAGTGTTAATCATATCAGATGTGTTTACAGCTGACTTGAAATGAAATAATGGAAATGTATTTATCTATCTGTCGATGTCTCCACTGAGCTGGTAAACCTCTTTGGATGGGAACTTTTGCAATGATAATGACCTTGTTTCAAGTGGGATGGTGTTGACAGGGACACTGTGGACTGGCCTGTTTCTTTTTTTCTTTTTCCTTCTTTTTTTTTTTTTGACTGGCTGCTGAGTGGCCATCCAGGGCGGGCAAGGTGTCAGACGGCCTCTTGGGTCCTCAGGCCATCTGTTTGGGGTCCTACTTTAGCAGGGGAGATGTGTGGCCGTTTTCTGCTTAATTAGGTCCAGTAAACAGGCACTCATCAAAAAGCAGCTGCTAACGTCCCCATTAAGACACAAACACACACACACACACACAGATACACGAGGACACAAAAACAGACGTGCCGTAGAGATAAAATCACACAAACACCTCAGTAATGGCCGTGGTGATGATTAAGGTCAGTTCAGGGGGTGAACTCTGTCACCTTGACCACTTGACCCACACAGGGAGCCTCCCACTGTATACGTGTCATGTTACAAATTTGAGATATTAGGCTGGGTTCCACCAACTAGGATAATACAATATAATCATGGTTTAGCTTTAAATTATGTTACAACAAATTATCTTAAAAGTAATTTTAAAAAATTATATATATAACATTTAGTTAGCTTTTTTGATGGCAAACAATGTAATGTTGTTGTTTTTTAAAACTCAATAGCATTTTAGGTAGCTAGCAAACAATGCAACATTTTGTTAATTGTTTAGCTTGCTGGCTAGCAAACAGTGTATCATTCTGAGGAATACAGAGCAGCTGAAATTAACATTTCCCCCCCTCTTTTATATTTAAGCTGCGTTCCACTTATCTCGGAGTTCTGAAATCAGGACTAGGAATGACATCACATCTGAGCCGATGGTGTTCCAGCACATGTCAAGAAAAACCTTTTTTTTTGTTGTGGATAACAACTCATTCTACTTCTTTTTTTTTTCATACAAACACCATAGCAACAATTTCACAGACACAACTGTGTGTAAGACTGGTATAATGAGACACAAGTGCAAATAAACATCTTTCACTACTGTTGAAATGCTGAGCAGCCATGTTGGATGTTGATGTTGAGGATGGGTGAGGTTCCTCTGACTTTTACAAATCTGACTTCAGGGGAAATTACAACTTCGTTCAAATGGAACGCAGCATTACAGGTGCCAACAGCTCTGAAATGTATTTTTTACTTATAGAGGCTATTTATTTTAATTTGTGTGAGCAAGCATCTCGATGTTGATTGAACTTTAATTTCAGTTTAGGATTTACTAAACTGAGATTAGTTTTTAATTGTGTAACAGAACTCAATTTTAAATCTGGACTGACTCATTTTAGATCTAGTTTTGCTGAACTCGGATCAGAATTACTCTTCGTGCAACCCAGTCTAGAGATGTTTGGCAGTCTTGTGTGTGTTAATGTCAGCAGTGGATGTGTGTTGCGCATGTGTGTGTAAAGACGGAATAGTTGCCACATTATCACCTCAGAAAAATTGCAGGGAGCATGAGAGTGCAAACAATCAAAAGCCTAATAGCACAATTATGGAGCTGTGGTGGATCGCCTCCACAGTAAAAACAAAACAAGCCAACAGGAGAAGCACGAGCCGCATTTCCACATCTCACACCCGACCTCGTTGTTTGTGATTTCACACAACAAAGTTGTAAACTGGAGGGAAATATACTTAACCACACTGGACGTTTGCCAAATTTCCATAGGGCATTAGCAACCAACTGGTGCAGGCTCATTAAAGAGCAGAGAAACCTATAACCATTAAAAGACCATTAGGCAGCATGTAATTTTGTGGAACTAAATGGCGGAGAGTAATCAAAAGCACATGAAGCCCAGCTGGGCGACTGGGCAAACTGTTTCGATTAGGGAGGAATCCATCATCGACAATGGCAGCTTTTTGGGGGGTCAATTTTCCTGTGTTCTCGATTCTTCCCCTCTGTCACTTTCACTCTCACTCTCTTTCTCTGTTTGCAGTTTTCATGCTTTTTGTCATTAGGATCATTATTACAGTTACAGTTAAAGCTGCCACAGGCAAAGTTTCTACATAAAAATCCACCTATATCAACACACTGAATCACGAAGCTAAAACCCGCCTCTGTTATAGAGGTAATACTAATAATACCCATATTTGCCCGTATTAAATTCTCATATGGACACCACCTCCAGGAGGTGATTGGATTTAGGAGCCAAGTACAAACTTTACAAGATACACACTGTCTAATAAAGTTGTGTAATTCTCTGCATAACTAAAACAGTGCTCACCAATATTATTAGCAATTTCTCTGTTCTTGCCTAGTATTATTTGATATAAAAGCAATCACAGGTGATGTTATCTTGCATGTATTTTCAGTGTAATAGTTGTCCAGAAATTTTCTATTGTTGCATCGTGCAAGAGTGGCAGTTCCTTTGTGCAGTTACTTGCTTCACTGTTTTCCTGAGACAAGCTTTTTGTATTTTTATAATAAATAGTGACTTGCTGTGTATTTTCCCACAGATTATCAGATGCAGTGATTAAAGCTATGTAACATTTCCAAATTAAAATGTCTAAAAACACTAGAAATGTGATATGTTTTGTTAAGTTGTGTTCTTACATCATCCCAAATGTTTCCAACAATGTTCAAACACAGAGAAATCCATAAATTATTCAAATTATTGTATTTTCTGCTAGCTGTTGCTAGCTAGCTATGACTTCCTGGAAAAGGGGAAAAACACAGACTACATCAGACATGTTAGTGAGGAGGGAAGTTGGTGAACGTGACTAAACATAACATGAACAAAAGTTTAGTATGTTGTCCATAAACATGATTTCTGCCTGAGTCACATCAATCATATATATTCATCAGCTATGGTGGTTGTTCAAAAGTCTAGATAACAACTCCCATAATCCCCCTGCTTCACAACGTCATCAAACTGCCTTGCTCCTTATGTGCAGAGATTTCTCTGGATTCCCTGAATTTTTTAATGACATTATGTAGATTCCTGCAGTCTTGTGTCGAGAAATGTTGGACTATTTGCCCATACAGTTTTTGTGGTGAACCTTGATCCATCCACGTTTTTTAACCTTCATAATAGTCACCTGTTACCAACTAATCTGTTTACCTTTTGAATGTTCTAATCAGCTGTTGTTGTTTTTTTAAGTATTCCACAACTTTTCCCAGTCTTTTGTCGCCCCTTTCTCAACTTTTTTGGAACATGTTGCAGGCATCAAATTCAAAATAAGTTTATGTTTTCAAAAAAACAATACAGTTTATCAGTTTGAACATTTAATATCTTGTCTTTGTATTCAATTGAATACAAATCAATATGATTTGCAAATCATTGCATTCTCTTTGCAATGTCTTAACTTTTTTTGGAAATAGGGTTGTATTTCTCACTCCCTAAGCGTGAACATTAGATCTATAATTCATAAAACAGCACACAATATTGTATCAATATCCTATTTTTTCATCACCCATCAGCTGCATTGACAATTCACATGAGCAATGGTTTAATCGCCAAGTATAATCAGTATAATTTTCACCCCAGGCAAAAGCAGTTTAGAGAAAGGCAGCCACCCCGGGTCTTGTAAAAGTCATGTCAAATTCTCAGACCGGCTCCCTGTAGTGGTAAATGGTGTCCAAGAGTAAGTTTATTACGTGTAAAATGTCATTAGGCCAGTCAAGGCACATATTTCTCAGGCTGCTCTGGCTTTGGAGGCCATTGTGACAAGCCAGACTCTGATTAGTCAAATTAGGGGAGAATTTGAACTGACACGCCTTTCAGGGGGTTAAATCAAGTGCATGCCACCTTGTTTCAATCAAACAGCATTCACACTCACACCAGAACATTGGGAACATTCATCCTCTCTGTGTTAAAGCTCGAAGGTCTTAAGTACACTTTTGGCCGCCAGTAAAGTGAGGTTTGATGAGAAAAGGCAGGTTCTGAGCATATCTGAAAGGAGCCAGACAAAAAGGGGGGGGGGGATTCACTGATGACAATATTGTCACAAGTTTCTTCTATAAAAAGAGATTTTAGTGGAGCAAACTTTAGAACTCCCATGTTAGGAAAAAACGGGGTGCAGAGAGGTTCCACGAAATTGTTCATATCTACATCTTTTTATGTGATATTTGTTTTATAGATCTCCATGCAACAAGTGGTAAGGGGTGACAATCACTGCATTGTTTCTTGTCCAAAGTATGATCACATATGATGCTGGGTGACAACCTAATTGTTCTTTAACAGAACTAAGAGAGCCGGAAAACTTGGCCAACATGTAGGGGAGTGAAGCTTGTCTGCCTAGAAGTGTTCACAGTAGCTTAACTTCTCACAGTCGCCATCGACGGCCAGTCAAGTTTCCATGCTTCATTCCCTGTTTCTCTAGCGATGTGACTTTGTTTAATGCAAAACATTTAAACTTAGCAACTCTAGAGTGAATGAGGCATGTAATCCAGCCATTCATAGCCATCCAGTTTTGGCTATAAATTTTATTTTAAAAAGACTCCTGGAATAATAAAGCTCAGAATGTATTCAGCCACTGTTAGGTGGGATAGTCGTATTCATACACTGTGTTTAGAAGACAGCCTTTTCTAACAGGAAACTGCCATTATGTAAGCCAAATAGTGCTCTCTCCATACAAACCAAACTCCATAGAAAAATCAGTCATTTCTAAATTTGCAGCACACAGGTGTTGCTATTCTGCCGCTGCCTCTACCTGTTAGTTTGTTTGTGTTATTGTGTGACTTCAGTGATTTAAAAGGATGGTTTGGATTTACCTAATTTACACAGTAATACAAACAAATTAAGAGATGGAGGCAGCAGTCACCCAGCAACTCCAGTGTACTTAGAGGTAAAATTACTCATTTTGTCTATGGAGTTTGGTTAATTCGGAGTGAGTGATATTTGGCTTATATAACAAAAGGTCCCTGTCAGAGAAGGCTGTCGACGGCAAGGCAGTGAAAATATTCTAAATATAGTCAATGTATCGTATTTTATATTATGTATTATAATACACTGACTATATCTTATACAACCCCATTTTAAATAATCAGAACTATCCTTTTAATTTTACTGGTTTATCATTAAAAAAAAAACAATAATAACACATAGTATAACACTAACCTTTTGAGAGTTTGTAGGTGTATAACTATGTAAACCTAATTTCACCGTCGAATACATTAGCCAAGTGGCTTCTAGTGTCTACAGGCAATTAAAAGGAGAAAAGGTATTAAAGATTGAGCATGACAGCAAGATCATCAAGTGCAAGAAGTGGAGGAGGAAACCAAAGGAGGATCTAATATGTCAGTGGTGGAAAGTAGGGGAGAGAGGGACATGAAGGGTTTCTTCTTTCAACACCTCATTTACTACAGCTACGCATCTGTCTGTTTAACCAGTTGCGGCACATCGGAAACATCAGGGCTTCACACACTGCCCATTCTTCACAATAAAACCGTATGAAGGCCATGGTGGTTGAGGGGGAATACCAAACCTGGGCTGCGGCAGGGAACTCGCTCACTCAGTGGTTTGTTGATGCAGTTTATGGATGGTTGTCATAAAACCCCCGGGACTGCAGATAAGATTCTGTTTTGCTTTAATTTTGGCTCGAAATTGAGTTTTACACTGTAAAAAAAAAAAATCATATATCAACTAAAATCAACTCATTAACTCATTAACAACTTCAAGTTGATTAAACTTAAAATTTCGAGTATATAATTTCAGAAGACTTCAGAACTTAAAAACATGTCTTTTGACTTGAAATGATGAGTTGAATGAATACGCTGTGCAGAGTTCAATTAACTCATTAAATTAAGTTTCTAAAGTAACATGGTCAGCATATAGTTGCACATTTCCCAGTCTGCACTATGTGAGGATTAAAACTCTCCTGAGAACCTTATTTTTTTTTAAAAACTTGTGTGTCTCTAAAACACATTATGATAAGTCATGGTTGCTTATTTTAATGAAAACACTGCAAACCATGATGGAGGTTAGCACTGAATTCAGTCTCTTATACTTAAAATGTAATAAATTCACAGACAGCAGCACAGTAGCTCCAACAGCAGCAGCTGCAACTGTAAGTTCTTTGTGTTCAGAATTTGTAATGTTCATCAGTGTGACTGAAGAGTTCAACTTAACATCTTAAGCTTATTGAACATGTTCACTCAAATACAAATGAATTAATAATAAAGTTTATTTTCTTTTTGATTTGAATCATGACAAGATTGCCTCAACTTGTCTTTTCAAATTCAGTCAACTTAAAATTGTAAGGCAGCCCAGACACTAACTTAGGTTAAAATTTTTTTTACAGTGCACCATTGTATTACCATCCTGAGGAAGAGCATTGCAGTAGCTGCATGAAATGTAAATGCATTTGTTAGAGTACTTTGAGTATATTTGTAAGACACTCACTTTTAATTTCAAAGAGTGCGCTGAACAATTTGTAGAAATGCAAATTTACTCCAACTGAGTTTTTATTTGTTCATTTTGTAGAGGACAGATGTTGCAAATCCAACTCAATTTACTTGATTTCATTATTTTACAGAGTCATTGACATCAAGCCAAGACTTTAACATGCGGGCCAGTTAATCTGGGAAATGAAGGGGAGAAAGTGAGTGTTTGCCTCGTAAAGGTGCAAGCGTGCCTTTGCAAAAGAAAGTAAAGTTGGAAAACACAATTCATTACCGTACACTTTACAGCCTTCCAAAGTTACTGACAAAGCTTTTGGTTTTAGTTTGATGCTCTCTTAAATGGTGTTTTTATGTACAGTACGTGCTGCAAGAGTCCCTCCATTTCATTTCAAGCCTGTGTTTCTTGTTTTCAGCCTCCCCTGCATGAATACAGAGCAACATCGGAAAATATCCAGATTAAAAGAGATACAAATTCTAGCCTTTCAAAATGTTAATATGTTAACCAAATTCTGATTATGATATTACTTAAAATTGTCAGAAATGTAATCCTTACTGTACTGGGTGACTTTATCTGACTAAACTCACTGGTAAAATAGTAAAATAGTACAATACATTGTAAATATAAGCTTTTTTTTTAATCAAATAAGTTAGTGTCTGTGCTGTCTTAATATTTTAACCAGTTCAGGTCATTTGTAATGATTCAAAACAAAGACACTTTTCCAGTCAAATAAACTTTACAGTAATTCAGTTGTGCTTGAGAAGATGTGTCCAATAAGTGAAGGATGTTAAGTTGAACCAACAACTCTTCAGTCAACTCATCATATATGTTTTTTTTTTCAAACTACAAAAAACAAAAAGTGTCAGGAGAGTTTTAACTCTCAAACAATGCATGCTGGGAAGTATACTAATATGCTGGTAATGTTTCTTTAGAAACTTAATTTAATGTGTTGATTGAACTACATTCATGCATTCATTCAACTCATGATTTCAAGTCAAAAGCTCTATTCTGAAAATAAATACCAGCAATTCTAAGTTTAATAAAACTTGTATACTTGTGTTGTTAATGAGAAAAGATTAATTGATTCCCTCATATTCCTATATGATTTTTTACAGTGTAACTAGATTACAAAATTTGAATTTTATTTTCTTGACCAGCCAACGCCACCACAAATTTGTTTGTAATTTGTTGTTCAATTTGGTTGTTTTTTTTCCCCATTTCACCAGTAATAATAAAATGAGATAAAGGGATTAACAATGCTAATATCAAACTACAAATTGAGTTTAAATT
>JAJHUR010102226.1:4201-17019 GCA_027495735.1 Lutjanus campechanus | reverse complement strand
GTCGTGTCATGTTCATTTCCCTTCTTTCAAGGCCAATAATGATATTTAATTTTTAAAGCTATAATATGTAACATTTCTGCATTAAAATGTCAAAAATTGTTAGTCATGTTATATATTTTGTAAAAGTCTGTGTAAAGGAAAAAGGTTCTTCCTCACATATATTACATATATTACTTTAAAGGCCATTAAACTGTTGTTCATGATTTCTGTGCTCAGGATTTCACCATCCTGGTTCTGGTGGCTCAAACATGTCTGGACCAATAAAACTGCTAGACGAAGTGTCCATTGTTTGAGCCATCCATCCACCCCACCTACTCCATGTATGGACTTTCTGAGTCTTGATGCTACGTGAAAAGCTTGGGACGACCAACGGGGTTACATTGAAGTCACTTGAAAAGCCTGGTGCAGCCGTACTATTAGCCGACTCTATTAGAGTCACCGAGGGGCGGTTACAACTCACCAGGGCTGGTATTTATATTATCCCCAATGAATTGAAAAATGTTCAAACACAGACAAATACATGATTTATTCAAAGTAACTGTTTCCTGTAAGCTGTGGCTAGCTAGTTGCTAACTGCAACAAGTTCTGGGAAAACAAGGAATACAGTGTGAAAAGGGAAACTGGTAAATGTGACTAAATGTAACATGAATAAAACTTTAATACATTACCTCGCCCATGAGCATGATTTCTGCCTAAGTCATGCCAAACAGACTTTTATCAGCTATGGTGGTTGTTTAAAATGAAGATAAAAACTCAACGTTTTGCTCTCGTGGGTCTACAGGACAGAGGGTGTTGCACACTGTAATCAATCAATCAATCAATCACTTCACTCAAAATTCACCTGGAAAAAAAGACAAAATCCTGGTTTTCATGGTGATACTGAACATCAGGTTTGCGTTCAAGACCTCTCTAGACAACCGAACCTAAATGACAGATGCTGCTGGTAGTTGACCATAGTTTAATTGTTCTTTTGTGTGTGTTTGTGTTTGTGCGTATGTGATTGTGTGTAAACCAACCTTGATGCTACCAGCATATTCTCAGCAAAGCTAATACTGAAGTAAAAGAGGTTGACGGGCCTTTTTTGTCCAATAGTTGATCATCTCCAATGAGGCCTACCTTCCTTTCCCTTCCAGCACACACACACACACACACACACACACACACACACACACATACAAACATACTTGTTAAGGAGCACAACAGCACAGACCCAAGTGAACACATGATTCCATAGAAACCAGAGTTAAAATATGCAATATGTATGTGCATTTAATGTACGAAATGGCTTTTTGCATGTTGCATGTTCTGCTCTTCTTGCAGACGTGGGGGAAAGAAAGCTCATCCCTATAGTCATGCCCAGAAGTGATGTTCACAGTCATATGACACACAAACAAAACTCTAAAAATAAAAATGCGCTGAATTGTACCCTGAGATGGTGTCATTTTGAAAGATAATCGATGCTGCAGTTCACCAAATCTATGATGGGTAAACATTTATTTTAATAAAACTTATACTTGCTTGAAAATGACATTTTAGAAATATTCCACCACTTTTTCTACAATTTACTTGATCCTTTCATCTCTTGCCCCAGAGTGAAAGAAAGTAGCTGCTAAGAAAATAAAGAAAAATGATGGCAAAACATTGCTCACACGAGTTTTACGTGGAGTGTTAAACGTTCGCTGTAATTGACTGATAAATGCAATTTTTAGATTTTCTGCACATTATCCATCAGGCTATATCAAGTGAGGCCAAATGGATTTCCACCAGAGTGGCTGTTAATAATAATAATAATAATTGAACTGCTATTCTGGCCGTTTGCTCATTTCCCTCATAAATGAAGTCACAGACCCACGTGAACGATGACCTGAGAGCGAGCAGCGCTTGATGGCAATTTTCTAGAAACATTGCCTTTAACAGTCTGATAAGCCAAACTGGAGAGATGCCGTCATCCTTCCACACATGGATTATTATAATGGAAATTAGATTTTTTTTTAACAGTGAGAAGGAGATGAAATGTAATTTAAAGATCTATAAACTGTTAACAGCTGTTTTATTATACATTCTGCCCAACAGGAGGGATGTCTGAAACCATTACTGTCAAACTTTTGGTGGAGTCTCAACTCAGAGTGACCTCACAAACATATTAATGTCAACTGAACACTGAACATGAACATATACACACCAAATTCACACAGCGGCCTTTTTCCATGCTCAGGGGAAGCTCAAATGTTGTGTTGTAAACAGAGAGAATCAGCAGCTGAAAAGGCAATGAATAGTAAAAATCTGGAGGGACATCAGGTCATATTTCAAGCCATTTATAGTGTTACACATATCTTAGACACATATATTTAAGCTTGACAGTAAAACAGACTGGATATAATCAAGCTTGCAATGTAGGCTAATGTTAACATTAACTGTCTTGCTGTCTCTTCACCCAACCTCAGATATGATCTGATTAAATCTGTAACATTATATGACTTTATGCTCACTGAAGTGTAGTGTTAATATATATTATATCCAACACAAAAGTGTTATAAGTATGATAAAGAAACATATAAGATCAGACTGGTATTTTGTTTTAATCTAACATACTAGTAACTCTGTTTTAGCTGCTTAGCTAACTTACTTCACTTTCATGCTTAACATTAATTAGATGTGTCCAAGATGTGAGAGTGAGATTTGAGGGAAAATGGCCACTGTGTGAATATGGTGAATGACAGCAGGGGGACAAGAAGTTTGGTGATTGATATTGAAGATAATTAGAGCTGTACTGAGTCATCGTGATCATTTCATCTCTTCCCAACTGGTCAGCAACTGAAAAGACAATTGATAGTGAAAATCTGGAGGGACAGCAGGACATATTTCAAGCTAAAACAACAACAACAACAAATATTTGATAACCTATTTGCAACAGTAAGACAGCAGCTAACATTAGCATTCAACCAGATCCTAGCTCACATTATGGTTTGATAGTTTTACACAATAGGATAGGGAAGGTATAAATCAATTCAGAAATATCAACACACATCTTGGACACGTTTATTTAAGCACTGAATTAGAACCAACTATATTATCAAGCTTGAAATGTAGGCTAACAATAACATTAACTCTCTTACTGTTTCTTCACCTGATCTCAGTAAGTGACTAAATGCTAACTCAAAGCAGCTAACATGTAATGTTGTTTTAGCTTGAAATATGACCCGATGTCCCTTTAGATTTTCAGTTTCAGATCAGTCTGGAAGCGACAAACTTGACTTCCAACCTGGAACACTGCAATACAACATTTGAGCTTCTCACCCTGAGTGTGACATCAGGGGAAAATGGCTGCTATGTGAGTACAGTGAATGACAGCAGGGGACAAAGATGATTGGCAATTTATATAGAAGATAATTAGATCTGTATTGAGTCAAAGTTCATTTTTACCTTTGGACTTTTCAACAAAGGAACCTTTTATCATTTTGGGGGAATAAAATACATTACTTTGGCACCAGACGTGTGACTGTGTCTCCTAGATACAGTCAGATGTTTTCTTTCATTTCTTTCTTCTTTCTTTCTTTCTTTCTGTCTTTTTTTAGTTAGTCTATAGTACAATACAGTCATTTATTATATGGCTTTATTAAGTACTCGATTCTGACTTGCCAGTTACAGCATTATAAGGTTTGTTATTTCTGTATAGTAGGTCGTTGCTATGAAGAACAGATTGTTGCTATGGGCACAATTCTGATCATAAACATTTGAGGGGCAATTAAATGATTTTTAAATCCATAAAATATTTTTTAAATTAATATTTTGTGTTCAATTACTGATTTTCTTTGGTAAGTAACCATGTATTAAGCAGGATAATGGAAGCCCATAGCTGAATGCATGAAGTCCAGCTGAACTGTAAAGTGGCAGACTGGAAAATGCAGGAAAATTACAAACAGGGGGGAAAGTAAATAAAACCATGTAGATACACTGAACAGCTCAGACTGATGCAACCTGTCAGTGCACGTCTAAATAACAAGGAAACTAAAATTAAAACTCTCAGTGGCACTGTCTTTGACGTTTCCACATGCTTATGGTAACCTAGCAACCCTGCCGAAGTGGAACAGTAATAAGCAGCATAGGTAGGGTCAGAAATATTTGTCTTTTTGTGATTATTTATCTTTGTTTTCCATATGAAAATGTACTCAGTGGTGTAATCTAGCTTTGGCAATAATATATCATCTACATTCAAACCAATTAAGCATCTTTGAATTAAACTGAACTGAGAGAGAGAGAGACTTAAGTGTGCTCACTTGACAAAGAAAGATGAGGAGATGCAGAAGAGGATATGACAGATCAAAAGCAGAGAAGATTTCCTGTTGGTGCTGTATGTGTTGCACCACACTGAGTCCATTTGCCATAGATTGTTTGTCAGTTGGCTAATAAGCAAAACACTTCAGGGGCAAAGAAGGTCGATAACTGCCTCTATGGTAAAGCACTCTTTCCACAAATATAGATAAGAGCTCTCAAATTAAAAGCCTGGGACTGAGCATCTTTACTTGTGAAAACAGCCACTGACTAAAATTTTGTCTCATATCAGAGAAACTGACATATTTATACATGCATCCCAATTCTAACTGAGGTGGATTTTGGAGATATTTTGGCTACAGCGAAGACTTTGGTCTATCCTACTGTATTATGCATGAATATGATAAAATATGAACAGATTCTCCATGAATTTCCAGCAGCAATGAGACACAAGGACAATTTCGCATCTTCAAGTTTGCACCCAATGAAAATGTCAGCATCAAAACTTCTTTTGATGCATACTAATGCAATACTTTTCTGACCGGCGACCGTAAAGAAAACACAGAGATAGCACTCGCCGTGAGTTTGCATCCATGAAAACAAATATGGGTCAGTGTTGTCGAACAACAAGCATTCAAAAGTGTCAAACACTGGGTAACAACAGGAGACAAGCTAACCGACAGCCCCTTGTATTCTCAAAGTCAAACATGTCTCGCAGTAAAACAGAAAAATAACCAAAACAATGACACATCAGACTTCCTGTCATCTCTGTAATACAACACGCTGTTTTTGGAAACAGTTGCAAACTGAAAAGGCATTTTAAGGGACATAAAAACAAACATAGGAGTGACTCTCTGTGTGAAAGCTGACCTCAACAATATAGATGAAACCGGATTTTATCATTTGAGAAAAGTCTGGAGCTTTTTATCCCAGGATGACACTGAAAAACTCATTGCATGGTTTTATTTCCAGTCGGCTAACCAGACACACACTCATATATATACACACATACATATTCATAACCCAATATCACCCTGCCGCTACTCCAGAACGCAGCTGCTAGAGCTTTAACTAGAAAAAGGAAATGTGACTTTTGACTCCAGCATTTTTATGCATCTGTTCTCGAGGCTGCAACTTCCATGGCTCACTATCTGTGCAGCACATTGTGTGTCCGACTGGAATGAAATCTGGTATATAAATAAAGTTTTGCTTGCTTGCTTGCTTAAACTGTGGCATACTCCAGTAAACAACAATAATATGTAATATAATTTGATATAATTTGAAATAAATGTGATGCATGATGCATGTCATAAGAGTAAGTAATAGTAAAAATGACAAAAGCTGCATATTCCACCTCATATGTCTGATATTAAATGACACATTAGTGTCTCAGCAGCACTCAGTTACCTTCTGATAAGGGCCATAATATCCACCTACCTAAGCAACTAAAACGAGAGGCATAATGTAATAAATAGCCTGTTTTATTTCCGAGGCTGGTGAAGGTGGGATCCATTTAGTTGGAGTGGAGTAGGAGGCAAAGTCATGTGAGCCGTGAACTCCACAACTGCCTCAGCCACTCAATGAAGTTGCAGATCTAATCTATTTTGCATGGAAGCCATAATTAATGCATGCGGCAGCAGGCAAAAACATACATTTCTTGGCTGTCTCGCTACGTCAGGGTACAGTGAGTTAACTTTAAAAGAGCTGTCATGTATAAAAATGTGTACAAGTACAGTCAGAGGTAAAAGTCTTGGGACAGCAGCAGAGTGAAAATGTTTCTTGCTGTTGGTGAAAGTGAGTCAGCGTTTAACACCTTGCATGAATAAAATGTGCTAAGTGCGGTCCGTTGAGAAAAGCAGCAGGATTGTTAAGAAATATTTGTCATTTGTGCTGCACGGAGAAAACATTTCAGTACCTTTTTCCATCAACTGTGTTCTTGCAACGTACTTTACAAGGATAAAATGTATGCAGTGTTCAGTGTTGTATATCAAATTACAACAAAGCTTTTCAGACAGCCTGCAACAAGACACTGAAGACAGTTATGGGAGCTTTTTGGTGCATACCTATAAAAGATTAAGATGTGACCTTTCCTGACTACATATCAAAGAGCTCTCACAAGAGTCATCCAGTTCACATTTAAATACCTGAAATTAATATAACGTGTTAAAGGTGCAGTCAGAGATTCTGGAGAAAGATGGATGATATTTCAGTCTCATTCAGTCATTAAATACGGATGTTTTGGAAATGAGACTTGACAATCAACCTTCTTACTGGCTTGTGGTTGGCCAAAGTCTACTGTCACGGGCTCGATTTTCTAAAGTCTGAAAACAGAAACAAGAGAAGGAGCAGAAGTCTAGTTTTCTCTCAGATCACTTTCATCACATTGTGCTCAAAAGTAATTCTGGAACTTTTTCTCAGTGACCAAAAATATGGGATGGGACAGGATGGGACAAGATACAATATTGGGCTATAGGTAGGATAGGACAAAATGGGACGGGACAGGATAAGTTAAGATGGGAAAGGTTAGGATGGATATATTGAGACAGACAGGACAGAGCAGGGTAGGATAGGATAGTTAAGATAGGACAGGACAATGGCTGTATTAAATGTAGTGATAATGTTGGCACTCTACTGCACTGCATATGGGAATGCCAGAAAATCCAGTTATTTTGGAAAGATGTAACCTACATGATTTCATGTATGGCTGGTTCCACTTGAGGCAAAGTTCTGTTTATTAGGTATCTATCGGGATCACTTTGCACCGGGCCGCAAAACTGCAGCCATGATTGATTTATCCCTGCTTCGGGCTAGGAGAGTGATTGCATTGAGGTGGAAAAGTATGGACGGCCCTACACCTGGAATGTGGGAAACTAAATTTCAGTTCAGAGAAATATGGGACACCTTTATGCAGTTCCTGGAGAGTGATCAGACTGGAATTAATGACTAAATTCGATTGACAGCACTTGTGGAAACTGGCATACCTCTTATCAATAAACATGACCAGTATGGATCTTGTGAGGGGGGTCTTATTTTTTTTCTGTTTTCCTTTTCTTTCCCCGAATGTGCATACTGTTGCGGGTGGAGTGTGTTTACAATGTTCTGTACATCTTCTATGGCAAAAACAATAGATATATTGTTTAAAAAAAAAAAAAGATAGGACGGGACAGAACAAAATGGGATGGGACAGGTCAAGATAGGATAGGTTAAGAGGGATAGGATGAGACAGACAGGACAGGGCAGGACAGGATAGAACAGGACAGAACAGGACAGGACAGGACAGGACAGAATATACTTATATGATATGAAGCTCAAATAATACTTCAGTGCATGTAGGGCCTATATATGTATGAATGTATGAATGATATATGTGTGTCATTAATTATGTGTTGAATTATCTGAATTATTGTATGTTGAATGTTTTTAACGTGAACTCTTGCAAGATTAGCCAGTAAGTTAAAAGAGATTAAAATAAATCAAATCAAATACAAATAGTCAGCGTGTAAAGCCAGTCACCCGTGTTTCGCCTTAATTCCGTTCACCTATCTTCTTCCTCTGTTAGCTTTTGTTTTGATTCTTTTTCAAGATGTCAGTTTAGTTTGACCTTAATTTTGTGTCATTTTTATTTCACCTTTTATTTTATTTGTGTAATTGGATTTTATTTTTAAGTATGGCAGCCATAACCAGGAAATCTGGCTTCACTAGGCAGATTTAAGTTCGGCTCATTACCTTAGTCATCTCATCCCCTCTGTTTCTCATCTTTCTTATTTCTCCCTGACGTATAATCTCTAATAAAGCCGAGGTGCAAAGAAATAACCCTCAACTCTCCCTCTACCCATCTTTCCTTTAACTTTCCACAATTTCATTATTACAATTGAAAGAAAACTTTAGAAAATGAAAGCTATGAATACACTGTCATTATATCATTTTTCCAGCTGAGATCTAAAAAAGTTGACACAAACAACCACAATAAAATCAACGCAATAAAAAAAAGAAGAAGCATTTTTACCATCACTGTGATGTGATCACTGAGCCAAAAGGAGTTCATAATTAAAGATTATACTAGTTTATCCAGGGATAGAACTCGTGATCTCTCAGTAAGCCAGGGAGACCACTCAACTAACCATACTTTACAGCCCTGTGGCAAGTATGAATATTTGATCATCCAGTTGCAGATTTCAATATTTGATTAGCCTGTTGCAGGTAGATAAGATGTGAAACCTGGATATTTCCATCTCTATGTGCCTTTTACCCAGATATCTAACAAACACTAATTAATGGAGTTGTCCATGAGGTGATTTATTGGCTCCTGTGAGTATTTTATGAGCCAACAACCAATCAGAACAGATTACCAGCCTATATATTCTAGTCGTGGGAGGGAACCACACGCAGGTTTGCTGTCAAAGCACTGACATGAAACGGCAGCTGCTCATATGTTCTGTGCGCTCGCTGCTGTGCAAGTTGTTCCAAGTTGAGCACGTGCATGCCCACACACAACACACACATACAAACGCCAACACTACTCGAGCCTGATGCTTCTGTTGTATAAGTCAGCAAGACCAATGAACAAGTGACAAGCAAACACACACACACACACACACACACAGCTGCACCGCTCAACCTCGTTGTGTCATGACCTTACGTTGTTTTGTGACTGTGACACACTCTTGATATTTTCACTGTGAGCCCTAACACGGGCGATGAACTGGAACGCTCATGACTCTGTAATACACACATCTCAACAGTTGGATTAGGGGCTTAGGTGTGAGCACTGGACCAAAACCTCCCATACCTATGACATACACATACGCACACATAAACAAACACAAACACACACATAAACACACACCTGACTATTGTGTGGCTGCAGTGAGGTTATAGGATGATAGCTTATGTGATATCCAGAAGGGTTTAAAGTTCCTATGAGGTCAAAATTGATGCTTTAGTGTTTTTATCATGTATGTATTGCACTATATGTCACCTCTAGGTCAGCATCTAACCAAACAATGACAAAAAAAAGTCATTTTGTAGATATTCTCGGGTATTTTTGATGGTATTTCAGAGTTTGTCTTTTCCTGGAAGATGATTGAAAAATGTTCACTCATCCTGCACTTGGGGTTGTACACTACATTTGCATCCAATGAAACACTTTCTGCAGTGGAGCATGGAAGGAGAATAGTGAGGCGCAGTCCCTCCCCTTCCGCTGTCCCCCATGGGACAGATAATATGAGCAGTAGTCAATGGCGAAGCAGGGCCATCACAGAGGGGATGAGAGGCCCTGTGCTAACGACATGTGCGAGGCCCTGCTCACATACATGCACATGAATTGCAGACACATGCATATATTCTAGTTCTACTGCATTACTGCACGCGTAATCCCTGTGCAATACATTTTTGTCCAGATATAATACAATCAAAGTTGCAGCAGTACAGCTTGTGATTTCTCCCACTGCAGATAAGGAAGTGAAGTGTCTATTTATTCATAAATAACATACTTTTCTCCAGTTAGTCTTGTTTCTATCTAATTACAGGACAGTTTACGTACTTGTAACTCCCACCAGCTCCCTGTTTTCCTTCCAAGCCTCGTCCTTTTTGACGATATGCCCATAAAAGACTGCTGTGGATCACATAAAAGGTGCCCCTTCTTAACCTTGTAAATTAGTCTCTTGATCTCGCTGTTGACTGCTTTGATGAAGGGAAAAAGAAACTTCAAAGACATCAGCGTCAATTTTGATCAGATAAACTATGCTCCAGATGAAGCAAGTGTGTAAAACTTTGCTAAAATAGAACCAGGGCAAGTGTGTTTTCAAACAAGCAGCACATCGCTCAGCCTGTTCGCTGATGTGTGGAGCACCTTAAGACATCTGCATTTTTAAAAAACTAAAGCAAACAGCTATATGCTCACTCGTTCACATCACTGTCAGTTAGGAAGGTTCATTTTCACAATAAGGTAGTCCATTATGCATGTTCTGGGGCTGGGGTGTATTTACTTGTCATCCCGTTTGCATCAAGCGCAAGGCCCTGTAGAAGAGTGAGGCCCTGTGCAGGCGCACACTTCACACAGTCCATGCAATGATTCTGATGGCAATGGACCAATAATTCTTTGATCCAGTTTGACCTGTGCTGCAAATTACACATGTGATGTCCATCAATTTAAAGGATAATTTTACAAGTCAAGAAAGTCGCAGTTTGTCGTAGGTTAGTTTAGTTTTGCGTGAAACGACTCAGTGAGCTACACATCTCACGCAGCATACATCATTAACATCAACATTGCTGTCCGTTGTGATCTTACCTGATGTGTTTTAACGAGCGACTCCTGGTCCTTTTATCAGCTGAGAGGAAAAAGAATGAGCAAGAATTCTTGCTTGTGTGACTACATCCTGGTACAAAAACTCACAGGCATCGAAGCTTCAGCGGTTAACGTTAGCTTGTGGAGACAGAAAGTCATGACGTCACTTATGCAGCCATTGGGTGTGTAGGCTTTCTAATTACATACCTTCCCAGTGTTATACCTCAACAGTTTTACAACAAACTGCAACTTTCTTGACAAACATTATATGCGTAATTCCTGACACAATTTAAAAACATGATCTGTCTCTTGCTGCTGATTACCATCCATATTTTCTGAAGTACAGTCCTATGCTGGTCCATTAGAAAGAAGAGGGATGCCTCTCTATACATCCGTTCTCCTGAGCAGATTGGAGTGTTTCTTGAGACTGGTCCTCACAGCACAAAAACACAACTTTTACTGAACTGGGTGAAACTGGATCATATAGTACGGAGAAAATATTTTCTGGTTTTCCCTCTAATTTCCCCTGGCTGCTCAGCTTCAACTCTCTGTGATTTAATTACAGACTTACCTGATGGACAGATAGCCTTATCTGTTGCTAGAGTAGCTACCTGTGACTGTTATCTGCCATTAGCAGACAACTGAATCGGGCTCAGCAGCCTCACACAGAACACAGCCGATCGCCGGAACGAACACAGCCTCTGAGACAAACAGGGAATACAATACCAAGGTCATTTAAGGCAGGGGTTTTCAACCTTTTGCAACTGGAGGCCCAATCTGATTGTTAAAAAGTTTTCAAGGACCACCTTGCCAGTAAATGAGGGGGAAAAAATAACATGACAAAAAAAATTTGATAAAACTAAACTGGGCTGGGACGGAATTTCACCACATTCAACACACTGTGCTTTTGGGTCAGCATGTCAAAACAGTAAAACTAAAATCACAGGTGCCCTGTGAGGCAGCTGCATTCGTGACATAGCACCATAATCAGGCAAGATTACGTGAGAGTAATTCCTGCGGTGGAAACAGTATTGCCAAATTTTCAGTCTCGCATAGTCAGACCTCTCTTCACAGCAGTCAGTGACAGAGAGAAGTCTGACTCTATGCATACACATTCACTCTCAAGTGTGATTTTTATATGATTTGCTTTTATAGTTTGCTCTTGTATCGTGTTATGTTATAGGGGGGGAAATGCCTTGCCATGTTTGCATTTCTTTAAACCAATCACAAACATCTTGGGCGGTGCTAAGCCCAGGATGCAGAAACGATGCTGCTGCAAAATAGTGTCAAGGGGGAACTTGTTTCAGTGGAACAGTTGCACGTCAGGAGGTGAGCTCTGGCATTAAAATACTACATCACTGCAAAAGAAAAGCTAATAGCTGTTAGCTTTATATTCGTACCACTAGCATCCCAGGAGCTAGTTTGCTGTTTTCAGCATGTAGGTTGCAGTTTGGAGGTTGTTTGTGTTTCCCAGGGACTTTGAAAACATAGAGCGAATGCTGCAATGCCACTTGTAACAAACGACCAATAGCAGACTTGTGCATTTCCACTGTCCGACCCTATTCCACATCCCATAGATGGATAGATGGTGCTTTAAGGCCCGTTAGTGGCTGAGGATGGCTGGTTTGAGGAGACTCCTTATAGAAAAATAGCTGCACTTGTTGCAAAGTAATTTAGATAACCATGAACTGCCATTAGCTGGGTTAGCGGTGACACAGCCCTGGAGCCCAGCAAGAAAACCACCCTGGTACTGTAGCTTTTTCCCTGTCTTCAAACTGGCCTCTACTGGTCTCGGAGTCTGTTTTGGTCCTCGTCCAGTCTTTTTTCACTGGGAGGTCTCAGTCTGGGGAGAGTCAGCTAATATGACCACTTGCCTCTCAACATCCATGGAGCGCTTTAAGGGGCGTAGTGCACAATCAGCATTATTGGCCACTGTAAACGACAATCAATGTCTGCAACAAGTCCCATGGGAACCTTGAGGCATTTACCTTATGTCGGAAATTTAATTCATTAAGGTTATTACATATTTTAGGGAATGCACGCGAAGAAAACAAAATTTTGCTGGCCACCATCAGTTAAATGTGTGTTACAGCTGAGGCTTTACTGAGTCTCACCTTTGATGTTTGAACACATGCTACGTTAATCAGTGTAGACACAAGAGGAACTTTCCTTCCCTGCAGCTAATACACACACACACACACACACACACACACACACATTGTCTCTTGATCTACCTTGATCTTTGTGGACGTCATCATGG